>JAEQBH010002028.1:0-94643 GCA_016808115.1 Tetrastigma voinierianum | reverse complement strand
ATAGAAAAAAAATTACATTTTTTCTCTGTATAGCTAAATTGGATCAAATCCAACAATCAATTTCAATTATAAACCAAACTCAATCCAAAGCTCAAAAATCAAAATTCTAAATTCCTAATCACTAAGTTTCACCAACAGAATCACTCAAAAATCTCCAAATGATCCAACCCCAGATCACAAAACCTTTCTCACTATCAAACCCATATGACCAATCACATCTTGAGTAAAACCCGTATTCTGAAGTCATTGATAGGCGCTTACGGGATTGTGTTTTTGTGGATATGTAATAAGAAATGCAATTTGCCTAATCGCGCAAGTATACGCTTGTCAAGTAATAAACTGTACTTAAGTACGGATATCAGTCCACAAGGAAAACCTTTAATCATAAGATAAGTACCAAAATGATAAATACTTTTTTAATATTCAAACTAGCAATCGTGATAAGTAGAAATAAAACTAGACAATTAATACTAATGTAACTGTGCTTCGATGTAAAAGCATCAAAAAAGTTGCAACAGCGCTAGGTGTTGGTGTTATCGACAATCCTACTATGTAATGTCATGATTCCATTCCATTATCTAATATTATGCTCTCCAAGGCATCTCTTATCTAATGTGTAATTAAAGCCTTTCAAGGTCATTAACTCCCTTTATCACTAGGTTTCTCTCCTTGGCTCAACCCCAAGCATTAAAGGTGCATAGAGTGCAAAGAACCTTAAGCCTCCTAATCATTGATAATCCAATATTAACAAGCATAAAGTTAACCCACCCATGTCTAATTCTTCATTCACTTCTCATATCTTATAAAGAACCACTCACATATTAAGATTAAGCATAAATTAATAAGTTGATTTCAACCAAGCATGAGTTAATGATAAAACAAATATATATAAGATAATGGAATTATGAAAGGTCAACACTTTAACATAGTATTCATGTCCAAATCACTACCAACACCCTAAACCACAAAATTAGAACCTCATTATGTTCTATTCCAGTACAAATGAAAAGTAAGACATAATAATAAGAATTGAGAAAACTTCAATGATCAAGGGAATGACGATCTCCCGGATTCTTCAAGCCTCTCTTTAAGATCGGCCTTCAAGTCTTCTTTCCTTTGTTCCAAACTCTAGTTCCTTAAACCCTAGCACTGCAAATGATTTTCGAACCCCTCAAATTGGATTCTCTCGTTCCTTTTATAGTTTCTCCAAGAGATAGGGTTTGTTAAGTCTTTCCGGCAACGTCACGACGTTGGGGCGTTGCAACGTTGGGCTGATTTCTGCACCAATCTTCTCCAAGACTCCTACAAGGCTCCATTTCCAACATTTTCCAGTATTTCTCCTACAAAAACCCAATGAAACTAAATATTAGAAAAGTAATCAAAACAAGGTCATATATATATATGAAATCGATCCTAAATCTCACTAAATCCTGGGTTTGTAATGAGTGTTTTTGGGCACTCATCACACCCCTAAACTTAGCTTCTTGCTTGTCCTCAAGTCTGAACCAGACTCTGAACCAGACACACATACAATAACATACTAAACTTAACGACACGAGGGTGATGCACATGTTGCCAAGATGAAGGATAAAAATGAACCGAACTCACAAATATTTCCGTTTGTTTCTAATTTCAGAGGATCCTTAAGGTTGTTTGACTTTCGAAAGAATTCAGTTGAATCCTGCCTGCTCGACAAGGACTCACCTCCCCAGGTTTTCTATGGCCTTCCCGCAGTCTATGCATCGATGTATGATCTCTAGCATATAACCTGCTCCGGACCCCAAACTTGAATTCAACTTGCCTATTTGGGAGAGTCTAACTACGAAAGGATAAGAATGCACATTTTTATTCATACTAACCTACCTATTTATGAACGAATTCCTAGTGCCCGTAAGATTTAGTTAAGTGTCCTCAGGATGGATTCACAGACTCCCCACCAATGTGGGGTGGTTAAGGGCACCATGCATTCGCTCCCCTCGAACTCAATTCCAACACCGAACCAAACCTAAGGGCCCTAGGTCAGAGGAAGCCCATCCCCTCTATCCTATGTAATGAGTAGTGAAGTCACGGCTCCCACTTCGCTTGGCCTGGGCATTAGGCTTGAAAAGGCCTGACCGTGCCTTCGGTTCCAACTAGAAGATCCCACTTACTCTATTCACACTTTTTTTCACATAAGGCTCAATGGAAATCCTCTTTTTCTAAGTTGTCCCATCACTTGTGTGTTTAGAAGCTCCTAAGGTTCGTTGAACGTTAGTGTCGGGTCCCAGAGCCTAGGGCATGCCCTAGAGACTGCTGTGTATGAGCTGTGCCAGGTGACTATTCGAATTGGTTTCTTGAACACCAAGGAGGTGACTCACTATGTCATCCCTACCTATCCAAGCATGTAATTCCCGAGCATCTAACAACCTAAGGATCCTTTCTTGTTACTTGCATTATGTGTTTAAAAAATTTGGAGAGGTAAAAAAGATCCATGATTGGCAATCATGGCATCATTCACACATACTACTTACCACAATCCTAAAACATGAAATTAAACTGAGACATCCTAACACACAAACCTAAACAAAAATTGTGAAAGTACTAACATAAACATAACTATAAACAAAATATTCAAACATATCCTAAACCATGAACATAAACATATCCTAAATAACGAGAAAAACTTATGCTAACCCTACCACCAATAGCCCTCCCCCCCCTAAAAAAAATAAAAATAAAAATGGACAATGTCCTTATTGGAAAGGAAATAAAAAAAGATCGCACTCTTATCGATCCCATGATCACCGCGGTGGCGGTGGTGGTGGTGACATGGAAGGCAACAGGCGAGCTGCCGTTGAATGACCCGTCAAGTTGAGGAGGATCAGGCGTAGGCCTACCGGAGTGCATCCACGTCCTGGCTCATGGTGACCCGATGCTCTTGGGTCTCATCCCACAACGCATCAAACCTAGAAGTGAGGTCTTGTACCTAGTCCTCTAGGGTAGGAGAAGAGCTGGAGACATCCAGCTCAGTGAGAGGGGGTGGATGGGAGGTAAATGGGTGGCCAGCCTCACCCGGGGTCTCCTCACGCATGCCAAACAAGGTTTGGTATGCTGTTAATTCCTCCTCATCCGAAGGTTCATGACCCGAGTCATAAACCGCTTTGGATCGAGGAACGCCTGGCTTATCCTTTTTTACTACAATGGCCTTAATGGGATGGATCCAAGCCTCATTATCCTCTAATGGAACCCCTACATTCTTGCACAGGCCATAGATGAGAAAGGGGTGCCCAAGGTTTTCATGCCCTAATTATGTGGAGATGAACATCCTCTAGAACTCGACCTACACTGTTCCTGATGTCCCGAATTACGGGGAAATTAAGCAAGGTTCGTTTCGTAATCACCTCGCAAACGTTCGTCATCGGAATGAGACGAGAGGTGATAAAATGGTGCCACACCTTAGGTATATAGGCCAAGTGTTTGGCCTTAAAGTGCACGACGTGCCCCTCATTGTTTAATTTCCACTCGCCTTGCCCATTTGTGAGTTCCTAAGGACTTTTGGGTAGTTATGGTTTTTCATGAAGCCGATCATAGGCCTCGGGGATAACCAGCTCAAGGTTGTAAGAATGCTGATAAACTTGCACTAAAGTCTACCAACACCCCAATGCATCCTGCACCTTCTCGAGCACATGAGTCGCTAAGTCGCATAGAATTCGCACAACCATTCCTGCAAACAGCCTCTGGGTTGGCATAATGCACCCCACCCTTCCTAGCTATGTATTTTTGGAAAAATCAATGGATGTTGGAATCCCTTCTCCTTAATGAAGGAGCGACTGATAGAGATGAGGCCAAACTTCTTGGTCGCGCTCTCATTGACAAATCTATCATGATCATAGGCCTTAGAAGGTTCTTCACTTGCCCGGCTACTTTTCGAGCTCATTTTTCGCTTTTTAGTCAACATTGGACACGGGCTAGGGATCGATGTTGGATGAACGTAAAGGTAAAAGGAACTCTAGTAGGCTTCCACACCCCTAGTGGGATTGCACTCTACCAAAATACCCATAGGAAGCACCTAAAACTCACTCAGGCCAACTAACAAACACATAGTGGGCACGAAGTGGGATGGGGAGCTTGATGCAAGATAAACACGTTTAGAACCCCCAACCAACCCTAGGGGGTCCTTCTTGGACACAAACCACCCAGAACAAGGGGAGTGCAATAGAAATAAGACTCGACCGGAACCAAAAATCGGACTGTAGGAAAGGTCTCCAAATGATAGTGGACATTGGATTTTCGAGCTGGACGGGCCTCGTCTTGGGGAGGTTGCTAAGGATGGCTAAGATGATCTTTGGGAGAGCTTGGATGGGATTTGGTAGGAGTACCTGCAAAAAATAGAGAGTGCATTAGGGTTTTCAAAGAGACGGAGGTAAGATTATGAACGTCTCTGGGTCTAAAAACAGGGTAACGTCGCGACATTCAGGCCAACTTCGCGACGTTCCCGAGAGTTTTAATTACAACATCGTGACGTCCGGGCTAACGTCGCGACGTTACAGAGAGGCTTGATTTTCATCATCACGACGTTGAATCCAACGTCGCGACGTTCCCAAGACCAACAACCAGGAAATTTTTACAAATTTTTTTTCTAAGTGTAGAAAACTCCTTGCATTCAACTCTACTCCTCCCAAAGCTTGCACAAAGCTTGTCATGCTATCTTTCCTTTGCCATGACAACCTCGGAACCTCAAAACCTGCAACATAAATACATCAAAATTAAAACAAGAAAAATCAAACCTAGCAAACTTAAAACAAGAAAAATTGATGACCAAAATAATTTAAAGGCTTGGGTTGCCTCCCAAGTAGCTTTTGTTTATCAGAAGGTCGATTCGCCGTGTCCACCTAACTAGTGCCCAACCACAGACAACTTCTGGGTAACAAAAATTGCGTGATCCCACACATTGCTTATGTTGGCTTCAAACTTATGGTGGACTTATTCTTCTCGAATTGACTGCCAAGATAAATCTTCACTCGCTGCCCATTCACCTTGAATCGACCTCTCTCAGGGTGCATTTTCTCGACACTACCGTATGGGAAGACTCTCAGATCGCCAAACGCCTAGACCCTTCTTTACCAGTTTTCCCGGGAACAATTTCAATCTCGAATCAAATAGCAATACTTTTGTCCCTAGCTGCTCATTATGCATTAGTTCTTATTGCCACGCCGCTCGGTCTTCCTTATAGATTCTTGAATCACATGCATTATGCCTAAGTTCATCCAAATTTCATTCAATCGCATCCTCTTTTTCTCGGCCATTTCGAAATTCATGTTCAGCATTCTAGTTGCCCAATATGCTTTATGCTCCAGTTCTACAGGTAGGTGGCAGGCCTTACCATAGACGATTCGGTATGGGGACATTCCCAATGGGGGTCTTGAAAGCTGTTCGACAAGCCCATAAGTTATCATCAATTTTGTTCGCCCAGTCTTTCCTTGTCACATTAACTATCTTTTCTAAGATTTTCTTGATCTCCCTATTTGATACCTCAGCTTTCCCATTGCTTTGGGGGTGGTATGTAAGTGTCACCCGATGCTTCACCCCATATTTGGCTAGGAGCGATGCAAACAACTTGTTATAAATGGGGAGCTTCTCTACTCCGACACCGATCTAGGAGTCTCGAACCTTGAAAAGATGTTACTCATGATGAAGCGCATTACTACTTTGGCATCACAAGTAATGGTAAGAATGGATTCCACCCACATGGACACGTAATCTATTGCCAAAAGTATGTACTTGTGCCCATAGGACGATGGACACTGGCCCATAAAGTCAATGCCCCAGACATAAAAAAGTTCGACTTCTAGAATATTCGTCAATGGCATTTCATTTTGTTATCCAATGTTCACGGTCCTTTGACATCGATCACATGACTTTGCAAACAAGTGTGCATCTTTGAATATAGAAGGCCAATAAAAACCCGATTGCAGTACCTTGGTCGTTGTTCTCTGTTCATTGAAATGAACCCTGCATTCTAAAAAGTTGCAATGCATTAGTATCTCACCCACTTCACTTTCTGGCACACACCTTCGAATAATCTGATCGGCACACTATTTAAAGAGGATTGGGTCTTCCCATAAATAATGCTTCACTGCTGCAAAGAATATCTCCTTTGTTGATAAGTGAGGTCAGGTGGAATAATACCGGTAGACAAATAATTGGCTAGGTCGGCAAACCATGGGAACTTTTCATCATGTGACAAAGATAGTATTTGTTCATTTAGGAACATGTCATCAATCTGCAAATTATGTTTTTGCACTGTTTCTAAAGTTTCCAATCTTGACAGATGATCGGCTACCATATTTTCGAAACCCTTCTTATCTCGAATCTCCACATCAAATTCTTGCAATAGGAGCACCCAACGAATAAGCTCCAGTTTTCGCCTTTCTACCATCAAGTATTTGATTACGGAATGATCTGTGAAAGTAATCACTTTGTTTCCTATAAGATAAGGCTTGAATTTGTCAAAAGCAAACACAACAGCTAACAATTCTTTCTCTATTGTAGCATAATTGAGTTGTGCATCATTCAACATTCGATTGGCATAATAGATGGCATAGAAGACTTTTTCTTTTCTCTGACCCAAAACGGCCTCAACTGCAAAGTCGCTTGCATTGCACATAAGTTCAAATGGAGCGACTACTATAGGGGCCGAGGTCAACTTCTTTTTCAACAACCTAAAACCATTCCTGCATGGCTCATTGAACTCAAACGGAACACCTTGCATAAGAAGATTAGACAAAGGTTTTGAAACTTTGGAGAAATTCCTGATGAACCGTCTATGTAAATTTCAGGTGGGCCTAGGAAACCTCACTCCCTTACTCGATGTGGGAGGAGGTGAGGTTTCTTATGATCTCACCCATCTTGGTCAACCTCAATTCCTCTTCCAGATATGCGATGCCCTAATATTATGCCTCTATCACCATAAAGTGGCACTTTTCCCAATTTAAAACTGAATTGGTTTCCATGCACCTTTTCAGTACCAACGTTAGATTATGGAGGCAGTCATCAAATGTAGATCTAATCATTGAGAAATCATCCATGAAGACTTTGATGGATTTTTCGACCACGTCCGAAAATATTGCCATCATACATCTCTGAAAGGTTCCCAGGGCATTACACAGCCCAAATGGCATTCTCCGGAAAGCGAATGTTCCATAAGGGCACATGAAGGTGGTCTTCTCCTGATCTTCTGGAGAAATGGTGATCTGATTGTATCCCCAGTATCCATCTAGAAAACATAAGTACTCATTTCCCACGAGTCTATCTAACATCTGATCAATAAATGGAAGTGGGAAATGGTCCTTTCTGGTCACTTTGTTCAGTCTCTGGTAGTCAATACAAATCCTCCATCCTATAACTGTTCTGGTTGGGAGCAATTCATTTTTCTTGTTTATTACCACCATAGTTCCTCCTTTCTTGGGCATCACCTAAATAGGGCTCACCCATGAATTGTCAGAGATAAGGTATATCACTCCCGCATCTAACCATTTAAGTACCTCCTTCTGAACTACCTCTTTCATTGAAGGATTTAAGTGTCTCTGGGCATCCACTATCGGCATGTTGTCTTCCTCTAGTAACATTCAGGCATACACATAGCTGGCCTAATCCCCTTTATATCAGCTATGACCATCCACTGCTTCTTTACGCCTTTAAGGATCTTTAATGAAGTTCTCCTCCTCCATGTTAGAGATGAGACAGATGATAATTGGTAGGTGTAGATCCTCCCAAGCATATCTCAAATGACGGAGTCGCCTCTTCCATAATAGGGTAATAATAGAGTGGAGTCAATCTGGCCACAGCTCCCAAATATTCAAAGTACTTTCTTCTATTCGAGCCAAAAGAATCCATCCATTTTACATACTCCTGAACTGTCTCATCTTCACAAAAGGAAGGGTCATCATGAGTCAAGCTAGTCTCATATGGTTCTGAAGAAATCAATCAACTTAGGGGGCAACTTCTTTTGCAATATAGCACTACATTCTTCTAAATGCAGCTTACGCCTCATATTCTCCCCAACTTCCTTTTCTGACAAGATGTCCTTCTGGGCGAATTTCATCAGCATCCCGACATTTGCCCAAGTGCTTCAGCAATGGGATGTCATGTGGAAGCTAAGATATCCATGAACCCGCAAACTACTTATCCACCGTTTCATCATTTCTACTGATACGATAATAGCTTATCATCGTACATAGGCTTTAAGCTTCAACTTTCTCTGGTGTGTCTAAGACTAGTTTCTTTACTAACTTTTCAGCATCTTTAGCGATATCGGCACTACTTTTCTCATTTCCCACAGCGTTTTCATCCTCTTCTTGAGCCTCAACTAACTGTTCCAGAGTCTTACCACTCCTAAGGGTTACAACCTTATAGTGCTCCTTTCCTTATCTCCTTGGGTTGACCTCTTAAGTACTAGGTAGATTTCCGTGTTGCCTCTCTCTCAATAACAAAGCCATTTGGCCCATTTGGACCTCCAAATTTTGAAGCTGAGCTGCTTGATTGTTTAGTGATGTCCTAGTCTCATTCTCGAACTTATCATGTGACTTCATCATATTCATATGCATATCAGTTAATTGTTCCATTTTCAGATCTAGACTCGACTTCTTCTCTTGAGGTGGTTGGAGAGGTTTGGCTTGCTACATAGGAATACACGCATTTTGATTTTTCCATGAAAAGTTAGGATGGTTCTTCCACCCCAGATTGTAACTTTGACCATATGGGTTGAAGTTCTGATTTTGAGGGAACTTCGCCATATATTGAGCTTCTTCAATAGTCAAATCTCTCATGGCATTCATCATTAGGCACTGAGAGGTGGGATGAGGTCCATGACATTGCTCGCATGCAAGTGGGCTTTCTTCAACTTTATGCACAGGTAGTTGAGAAGCTTGTAGTTGGTTGGAGAGTGTAGACACTTAAGTAGATAAGTTTGTGAACATGTCTAACTCAAACACCCCAGCTGGTTTCTTCGATGCTACTCTCTCAATTGGCCATTGACAAACATTCAAGGCTATGTTCTCAAGAATTTGATAAGCCTCCACTTCGTTCTTCCCCATAATCTCTTCTCCAGCAGAACCATCAATATGAGTCCTAGTGGGACGACTCAAACTGTAACGCCCAAAAAATACCCTAGTATTTTTATACCATTTTTTTTAATTATTATGTGTTTAGGGTATAAAATAAAGTAAATTGACATTTTTTGGAATTTAAATCCTAAGAACGAATAAAATATATACAACCTAGAATTTACCCACAGAAGGAAAATTTGGAATTTGTAAATGAGGACCTAAGGGCCAAAATAGAATAAGTTTAAAATGCTAATATGAGTTCAATGAAGTGAAATAGAAGACTTAAATGTCAAATGATAAATGGGACTTATTTTGAAAGCCAAAGAATAGGAAGCAAAACAAGGCCTTAACCATTAAATGAGATTAAGACCAAATGTGGTCTAAGATAAGGCACATTTGTACATGTTCGTTCTTGAAGAGAAAAGGGAGAGAAAAGAGAGCTAGGGTTGAGAGAAGACCAAGGTTTTGGTGAGAGATCTTCCCATTTATGGTTTCCAAGTGATCAAGAAGAAGCTGAACAGGCTAGAATCAGAGACTAAAGGCAGAATCTGAACCCCAATCCTTTGAATCTCAAAGTGTTTAACCCAAATGTGACAAGGTGTTGCATTATTGTAAATTATTTTAATATTTTGATTACTGGAGAGTACGAAAAAGGAAATGTTTGGTTTTCAAAGGAAATGCTGTCAAAATTTGTCAAAACCCCTATTCTTGTTTGGCTATAGACGTTATAATCAAACAAATGAAGTGATTCCAATTGGTAAAGAACCATGTTTATAGCTGATACAAATGAATAGAAGGGACAAGGAGCAAATTTGTGCACTAAGGCACCTTGTGTTTAAAGGTGAGCTTTAGGTAGCTCAATGGGCATGCCTTGTTTTGGGAGTAGTTGTGGTGTTTTGGCCATAAAATGAGTTTTACTCATCCAATTTAAGTGATTCAAAATTATAGGTAAACTGGACTTCTAGGGGAATAATATACTTGAAGGAAGTGTATGCAATTTGTAACCCCAAAGGGCCTAGATCTCTATCAAAGTGGAGCTATGTGCAGCTTCTATTTTGCAAATTAGAGTAGTCTAGATGTTAAAGTTAAAAACTGTACCAATTGGTTTATAATCTGATTTTATGTGCTTGGGGGTTGGTTAGGCCTTGGTCTAAGCTAATCAAATCAATTTTTGAATTTAATTTTGGACAACATTAGGATTGGTTTTGGTGACACGTTTTAAAGGTACTGTTGTCTAAAAAAAACAGCATGTTTTGCCCTATTTGTGTTATATGGTTGAGGGCCTTAGAGAATGAATTTTTAATTTAAAATTTTCAGAGATGTCATTGGATATATAAAGGACTAAACTGGAGAGTTTAATAATTTTTGAAGACCGTTTGAATAAATTTTGGGTAATAAAGTCTAGAGAGTACAAAACTGGAAAATAACATGTGGTGTTAGTGGCTATTTGAGGTTTTTCACTTAATCTTCCTTTGAGGACGGTTTAGTTGATCAAGAGTACTATTGGAAAAGGATTATAAGACAGGGCAAAAAATTTAGTATTTTGGTTATGTGATAAATTAAAGTTTGGGAAACTAACAACCATACCGGGCTTGTATCTTGCCATTATTTGCTAATGATATTAAGAATACGATATTAAGCTCCGAAAATCAACCCTAACAAAAATCACTAGCACGCACAAATAATATTGTTCTTTAATTGTATTGGAATATGGGCTGATGAGGAGGGAAACCCAAGCTGAGATCGAGATTCCGAGGATTGGAATCAAAGTGCAAAGCTTTTTGGTTTGTTCTACACCTTTCTCTCATTATTTCGAATCTCTATCTCCAAAATGTTTGAATTGATAAGTTGAATTGTTTAAATTTAGATTTGATGCAAATAAATTTTGAAATGAATTGCAAGTTGATTTAAGTTAAGAAATTCGAGAAATTGATTGATTGCAAATGAATGACATGAAAATTGCATGAGTATTGAAATGATTTGAAATGCAGATAAAAATACCACACTACATCAGATTTTCCTAAAAAAATGATTTGATTGTCTTTAATAGAATGTTAACTGCTCAATTCAAGTTATGATAAATTGGTATACCAATAAGAGCCGAACAAACATACTATTGTGTGGCATACCGATCCGTAGCTCAATGGGACAAGATTCCGGTAGTGTACACCAACCGAGTACATATTATATATATATATATATATATATATATATATATATATATATATATATATATATATATATATATATATATATATATATATATATATATATATATATATATATATATATATATATATATACACATACTCTACTTCTCAGAAATTTCACGGATCGTGGTTGATGGATTCATATCTGTGTAATCGAAATCATATGTTAAATTCGATAAGAGCTAAACTGCAAAACGATAATGAGAATTAAAAATAGATGAGTTTAGGACTCATCAAATTCCCCCAAACCTAAAGTTTTGCTTGTCTCCAAGCAAAGAAAAGAAAATTTTGTTTGTCCTCAAACAATTTAGCTTTTATTTTTAAGGACATTTTTCTGTTGAATCCACAATTGGGCAGGAAATATAAGTCAGTTGGAAAGTTATCTCTAAACATGTTTCCAATATATAATCAAGAAGATTTTCAATAAAGTTCACTAATCAGCCAAACAATTCTTATAATGTAAACATTTCAATTATTCAACCTGAATTGTGAGTGTGTGATGGTTTTCTCTCTTTTTCCTTGGCGATTAAGCATCCGGGGATAATACTCCGCTGGCATAAGCCCTCCTTTGGGTCTCATATGCTTGTTTGTCATATTAATCTCCACTAATGTAAGCATATCACCACCTTCAGGATCAAATAGGTCATTTAGGCTTATAATGTGTGGCTTGGGTAATTGGGTAGATAATTTGACAATTTAGGCTCAAATTTTTACCCAAACATCACTGACAACTTAGCACTCTTGCCTTCATTATGCATCATTGATATCAAGCTTCTAACCTCCTTATTTGGTTTTGTGCATCTTTTTGCATACTCTCTATTGTGGTATTTTTCTTTTCATTCACCACACTCAGATTATAACTTATCTTCCTTATCTTAGAAGTTTTTTATTTATTTTTTTTCACTTTTCATCTTTTATCAAGGTCTCTAGAATGGTACAATGTTTTGTCTTTTTAAACTTTCTACCACCCTTAACGAACTTTGGGTCAGTAACTCTCATACCAGTTGGCATTAGGGTACTAGGTGTTTAACACCCCTAAGAACTTAATTGTTCAAGGGAGGAATGCTACAAGACCAAACTCATTCGTCCTTGATGTTTCCCTTTTTACAGCTTATTTTCTTAATTCTCTTCATATCTTCTCATCTCAATGAATATTTATTTCTCAACCCTTTTCATCCTTCTCCATAGATCTAAATAATATTCCCCCAAACTCGTCCTCCTTTCTCATTTCTGTATGTGTCATGTAATCTGGGCAAATAAGGGTTCTTTATTGTAGGATCATGTTTAAGGAAGGATTTGGGATTTCCATTTGTTGGTTGATGATAAGATTGGCTATTGGCTCAAATAAGGAGCTAATGTGTATGCTTATGCATATCATAAGGGTAGGCTTTGAAAGGCTCAAACTTCCAAGAATGGCCTATATCATTTCTTGTTAATGGTATTGCCTAGATTTCTACTCGACTAAATAATTCAACAAGTTCAGACATTGAGAGATTACTGTGATGGATCCTAGAGGATGTCCCTAATCTTGGCGCAATTTGTTTCAGAGTTACTTTTAACCATGTGAAAAACTTATCAGGATTTTCATAACCAAACTGTTTACAACAAAAAAGAATTATAGGTCTTATTTGTTCCATCAATTTGTTGTAATCTTCCTTATTCTTAAAGTTTAACACATTTATTAATATTCTTACAACTTTACTTTTTCTAGACATCTCATCCTACCCCAATGCATCTATCAAATTGTTTGTTAGTTTCTGGATATTTTGTTGTGTTATTTAAATGAAGAGTAATGTTCATTTAGATCACAACTCAGCCTCGCAGAAATTTAACACAGCAAAAAATCAATTCCATCAACAATTCAACTTCACTAAATAATTCACAGCTTATTTAGAAATTCAAACCATGAAATTTGGTTTCTCATTTATTCAACTAAGCTATTCACCAAAATTCAACAATTTCTAATTATTGAAAACAAAGGAAAGAAAAATTAAACAAAAAACCCAAGCAATTCCAAAAAGAGAGTGAACACCAAGTCTTGCAAAGAATTTTTCAATTCATTAAATTTTTCAAGGACAAGGATATGGTTACAGAGAGGGAAAAGGGAAGAAACAATGTTCATTTTTTTTTCTTTTGAGACCTTTTCCTTGGCTGCTTCCATTCTTAAATATTCTTCAACTCCTCATCAAGTTAGTTCTTTCTTCAAGCACTAGGGTTTTATTTGAAATGGTGCTTTTGCTAAGGTTCAAGGTGTTTCTTCCTCCGGGATTTGGGGTTAGAGAAGGGTATTGATAATGGTACATCCCGAGGAACTATTGTGTAAGGTACATTCGAGATTCTGATTTTGGTAGTAATGCACCTTCTTCTGCTTAAGACCTGCCTTCATAGCCCAATCCAAAATCTTCGCATTGCTTTCTGTAAGTTCTCGTTTTTAGCTAATGATTCCAGGAGTGTCCTATTATTGACTTGCTTATAAGTCATTAATCGAAAACTTTCTTTGCAATGTGCAAGATCATTCAACCAATCCTTGTCCCTTGATTCCAGGCATGCCTTCATGGCATTGTCTCTATCCCCCAACATTTTTAACAAACCTACTTTATGTTTTCCTATTTCAGTCCAGAAAGTTACTTCTCTATCCCTTATCATTGTTCTCCATTCTATATCCCTTTTTTCCAATTATGCTCTCCATTCTTCATCTCTTTATTTCAATGCCTCCTCTAGATTTTGATCCCTTCTTCTGAGTTCTGCATCCATATATTCATCCCCGAAATGGGTTGGATTTTTACTGGTCATTCCTCTCAGATCTTTCTCTGTTTCATAAATTTCAGCATCTCCACTGCCTCAGGTCATTACCCCCTGGTGTTTCAAACGTTTAGCTTGTTCCTGATGGACTTCTCTTATGTCTAAAGATACATTCCATATGGAGCATAGGCTTTCTAATCTCGTTGCTCTCAAAGGACTTTCCAAGTAAGGTTTCATCGTCTTTCATTCCCTTTTCCTCTGCTTTCTTTCTCTTTCCCTTTGTTTTTGGGGCCTTCATCTAGCTTAATGCCAAGGGGAAACCTTGGGGCATGTTTCTTCTACATCCCAATCTCCAATTACTCCCCCTAGAAGGAAAAGTTTGGTGATTGTGGCAGGGTGTGGAATCAAACCCTTGCATTTTCTTGAGTAACTCATGATAGAATTCTCGATTATCTTCCCCACATTGATTTTGTACCCCTTCAACAATGCATAAAGGAGTATTGCTTCATTCCTTCTCACTGTGTTGAAGTGCTTTGATGGTAGTAGGACCGAGCTAACAAAGTAGAACCATACCTTAGCTTCTTCAGTCAAAGAACCTCTAGCAATGGATTCATACAGAGTTTTCTTTGTTGCTTGCCACTTTCCTCTTCCGCCTGTTAGTAAGTCCACTATCTTCTGCTATTCTGGCTCTTTTAACAGTCTCTTGAATTTTGACCCATCTTCCTGCACCTTTAGATTGAACATTTCATTTATTTTTTCTTTGCTGAAGTCTATCCATTTCCCTCTAACATATACCTTCTTTCCTTTCTCTTCCACCATGTTCGCAAAAAATTCTTTAACCGATGCAGCATAGCCAGGTGCCTTGTGCTCGCCCAATGATTGTCACCCTCTCTTCTCAAGCATTTCAAAGAAAGGGGAGATGAGTTTGTTGAATCCACTTTCAACTATGAAACCCCTATCCTTCATACTTTTTTCCATTAAAGCAGAGGCTTTTTCTGAGATTAAGATTCTTAAATTCTCATTCCTCCGCTTCCTGCTTTTAGCTTCTTCAAAATTCTCCCTTCATTTTTCTAGATTCTTCCACCGCTACCGTGCTCTACTCTAGCTTCAACTTTTCTTCGCTCTATTTCTTCGAATGGCTTAGACTACTTTCCTCTAATCTCTATGCATGCTCATCATTTTGTTCAAGTTCGAACAAGGTGCGACGTCTCGCATGGCCTAATAGGTTTTAGGATTCTATGGTTTTTAGTTGCAAGACGAGAGATGATGAAGGAAGACAAGTGGGTTGATGGGTCCATGAGAAGGGTGGCTTTTCAGTTTTCAAAAATTTTATATTTATAAGCCAAATGTTTGTTGTGCCTTCATTAATTGTGGTAACAAAAATTGACTTAGGGTTTGTTCCCTTTTAAATACTGTGTCGCGACCAGCTAAGGCAATTTTGTCACGGAATGTAGCAATTGTTGCGACACAATTTATGATGCTCCAGTGGATATGTCTTTTGTCGTAACAAAAAGAAAATATGTCGCGACAAACTTCCCATGGGCTGAGATGAGGTTTGATTTCTCTTTGTCGCTACAAAGAGAACCAATGTCGTAAAAAAGGTTAAACAATGTCGCGACATAAATTTCTCTGTCGCGACAAAGTTCTGTCCTACCTCAAAATTTACACAATTACCTATTTTCAACCATTCAACACAAATGACTCGCAATATAGTACTTTCACTCAATTCAAACTTGTGAAAATACATATAACATCAAACAATCTATATTCAAATATGAACAACAAATCATTCTTCATCAATACACCATATTAAAGATATTCAACAATGCATCCAAGGAATGGGCACAACAAAGCTATTTAAAAATTCATGCTTAGAAAAAATTCACATTCCCCCAAACTTCAACCGTGCATTATCATTAAAGAACAAGCTAAGGAAAAAGAAGAACTCCCCCTTGTAAAACTTCTGCATAGTGATTTTTGAGAAAGAATACTTCCAAATAAAATTTATCTCTAATATAGCTTCAATGTCCTAAAAAATAAACAAAATTACAAATTAAAATCTCTAGCAAAATTAAAACTAGAACTTCAAACACACAAAATTTAACAAAATTAATATTACTATAAAAAATTAAAATTCTGCTTGGGTTGTCTCCCAAGAAACTGCTCAGTTTAATGTCTTTAGCTATACATTTTCTGCAGAATGTCTTCACTTCAGTAAAATTCTCTTCTCTTCTTCTAAATCTGGATCTCAACTTCATTTAAGTTTCCTCCAATCCTCTCTGCCACTCCTTAGAGTCACAACCATTCAGTCCTTGGATTCTTCCCAGTCACTTAGAATGAACTTGACCGATTCTGCTAGGCCACTGTCTCTACTCAGTCTCTAGATTCTTCCAAAAGAGGCGTTGGTATCGCCTGAAACACTGTCAGGTTTGCCTGAATGTTACGTTAGCTCAAGAAATTCTGCTCATGTATGTTTAACAGCCTCTTATTTTCCCCCATGAAAGCAAGCATCTAATCCTCAAAGGAATTAGAACTCCTCTGCCCCTGATTTTCTACTCTCTGTCTTGCTAGTTACTGCTACTGTTGTTGTTGGAACCCAGGTGAGGCATGATATTGTTGCAGATTCAGTCTCGGGTCTTTGACCTTGTTGTGCTCCTTCCCCATATGAGAAATTCTCATGGTTACTTTGTTAGAATCCAACGATAATAAAACGCAGCGGAAATAAAATAAAAATAAAAATTAACGCTGAACTGCATCAGGATCCAAGAAGTTTGACGAAACTAAACAATGAATCAAGGAATCTAGATCTTACCTCAGACCGAATCCTTTCGACTAGTGATTTGCTTGATCACACACACGCCTCGAAACACAAACAAACTCCTTCTCGAAACGCATCCAGCCAGCCAACGAGCCACGACGATAGTGTGCAAATGCCCCAAAGGTATCCACATGAACGACTAATGGATGGATAGGATGTGCTAGCACCTTATGATAGGTCTTTGTCCCACAAAACCAAAGACACCTTAGTGTCTTCCAAAATTCTAAAAAGAATTCTCTCTCAAAACGCCCACTTCAAAAGAACCACCTACCTATAGATGATAAACCCCATATTTATATCAAACCTCCCAAACCTTATTAAAAACGAATTTAAACCAAATTCCATTAACCACAACGGCTCGGGGCTCGGGACTCGGTCAGCTCGCTCGGGCTCGGGATCGGATCGACTGATCGGGCTTCTGGGCTTCTGGGGCTTAATCATGGGCCAAAAAAGAGAGCCTTCATCCCATTATAGCTCATTTTATGTATGACCCTATAGGTTCACTCAATGTCAGCGGGCCCAAATCATATTCTAGTTCCACAAGTTATAATCGGGTCTCTAGCAAGACATTATAACTACCCAAATCAAGTGAATTCGATGACTCGAAAACCTTACCATAGTATGATATTAGTCATTTGTCACACGATGTCTCAATTAAGCACAAAGCATGGATGAAGTCATCTTTATACAACTTAATCAAGCTTCTTGACTCTCAAGTAGACTGACTAAACAAATGATATTGATAACTCCTATCAATCTCATTTGAGCACGGTCATGCATTTCTCAGTCTCACTTATCAAGAGGCTAATAGACATCTCACTCAATTAAGAGCGAGACAAATTCCTTCACTATCACTCACATTCCTCCACATGATTTATTGCATGCCCAACCATAGCCTGTATTACCATCCTGTTAAAGACGTCATTGAGCTACGTCAAGACACGAAGTTCCTCATGTAGGAATCCTTGGAGAATCTGTAGGCCGAAGGACACAAATACTACTACTACAATGAGAATTACTGATGAGACATAATCCATGTAGTATTTCATGAAGTGGAATGTACTAATAACATGAACTTAACATGTATTTATGTTCGAAAATATCTATGTTCATGACTAGCAAAACGTGGTCTTTCGTAAAACATAATAGTCTTACTTCATTACTATTCCCACAATAATGATCGACTATGGACTATTTAGAATAGTATTCTTATGCCTTAAGGTTTTACTATCAAGTCACATACTTGATGACATAAAGCGAAGCCAACTATTCAAGGATCTGATTTTATCAAGTTAAACCACAATTTAAATAACAAGATAAAATGATAAATGCCTCACGATATAATGACAATGACAATTTATATGCCACCTGCCAGAGACATCACTAACATCCTGAGTGCTAGAGTGTAGTGAGTGGGCAAGTTGAGGTTGGGGTTAAAAGTGTAACTCTTGTTGGCATTGAGGTACTATGCCTCCTTAACTTGGTAGGGATCCTCATGGGTTGGTCCCTCTTCAGTAATATTTCTTTTCTCTCCTTCATCTACTATCCCCACTTCAAGTGTCGTGTGCATTCTTCTATCATTTTTTCCAAGCTTGTTCATTACTGCATCCAACTTTGCTTCTATGACAGTCATTCGATTAAGCTAAATTAAACTACTCCCCTTCAGTCTGCTGCTGCTCCTTGAAGTTTCAGATGGAGCTTTGTAGTTGCATTTGGCAAGGTCTTTAATCAACTGCCTTGCCTCCTTAGCACTTTTTAATCGAAAAGTTCCACAGATGCCATCAATTATACCTTGAGGCATAATCTGTGGAACAGAAAATGTGTCCATCTGAGTGGTAAGATCTAATCCATGCATAGTGCATCTTTTGAGTAGTCTCTTGTATCTCTTCCCTGCATTGTAGAGAGTTTCGCCCTCCCCCTGTTTGAAGACAATGATTTCTCCTCTCCTTTCAAAAGTCAAGGCTAGAGGGAAAAATCTGCTCATATAGGCCTCCACCAACTCTTCCTAATTTGTCATTGAACAAACAGGCAGTGACTTAAACCAAGTTACTACCACATCTTTATGAAAAGGGAAAGAGCTACAACCTAATCACTTTTGGTCTCACCCTATTTAACTTGACTCTATTGGCCATCCTCATGAATCTTCCCATATGCTCATTGGGGTCTTCGAAAGGATGACCAAAGAACTAAAGGTCATTGCACTATAGTGATCAAGGCCGTCAGCTTCAAAATTGTTGGCTTTTATGGTAGGTTGTCTCACGCTTAGAGTACTCATCTTGAACAACATGCCCCAAAAGTCCCCTCCATAAGTATAATGCCTCTGAGGTCTTTCTGCTTCTTCTTCTTCTGGAATAGGTTGTAATCTTTCTCTCTGATTTTCCATAGTTGTTGATTCAACACTTTCAGCTTTTCTCAGATTCTTCAGTGTTCTTTCTAGTTCTGTATCCAAGGGTAGCATATCTGCTTCTGGTTTTATGTGCATTTAAAATATTCCTGAAATAGAAACACACTGAGATCAAATTAAATTTGTGGGAAACAGTTATATCCATTAAAGCTCATATAAGATTTTCAAGAGCTTAATCACATCGATATTAAAAAAAAAAAAAATGTCATATATTTATTATAAAATAAAGAAAAATGTCTAAATTAGTAATTCTCTCTTTGGTTAGAATATTTATCTTTCCATTCTTCAATTTATCCCCGGCAACGGCATAAAAAACTTGTTTGCTGATTTTTGTATAGACAAGATTTTACCAAGTGATTAGCACTACTACCAAAGACTAACTAAAGTCCCCACCAACAGTGCCAAAAACTTGTTTAGACCAAATTATATATACAAATTTATGACACTGCCACCAAAGGACTATTATCTAATCCTCGACAATGGCACCAAAAACTTGTTTGTTGATTTTTGTATAGACCAAATTTTACCAAGTGATTAGCACTCAAGCAATTGCTCACCATTTTTATATAGATCAAATTTCATACTATTACCAAAGGGGACTATTATCTAATCCCTAAGCATCAAAAACTTGTTAATTCAAAATAGAACATGTATGCTCATAATGAAAATAATTTGTCATTTAATTCATCAAGATTTAGTTAATGCATGTCAGAAATGCAATGTGTCGTACAGTAATAAAGTGGACCTATAAGTCCCGATATCATTCCCACAAAGATAAAAACAATTTCTTACAATTCAACTAACTTAACTAATTGCTCCACACTATTTGAACTCCCATTTACATAACTTTTCATTAACCTAATTAGAATTCTACTATTTAATTTCTACATTTACAAGAAAAGGAAAATTTAAAACTTGCACTAACTGACCTAAACTGCATTATCACTGAAGTAGACATTAGATTTCAATGTCAGGAAATTATCAATTCCCGCAACCTAATCTAATTCTCTATTCTTCATGAATTGGAATCAAAATGTCAAACGGCAAGTTAGTATAGTTCGATTCTCCCTTAACCATACATTTCCACTTATTAGAGAGTCATGTCTATTTTTGAAACATGTATCTAACCAATTACTTGTGGTTGATGATTTTCCTCGTAAGATCCGGGTATTTTTCTTTCCAATACTTCATACCCATTTCTTATGACTACGCATTTCTTGCTTCCCAAGACAGTATCAATTGCTAGATCTCTGCGAAGAATGATGTCTCATCCTCGAGATCTTAGAGAGTTCTCTTTCTTGATTAGATCTAAGCTAACACTGGATCAAGATCATTCCTCAAGACCATGAGAAACTTCTAATTGATTAAATTGAAAGATCCCTCAACTAATTCTCAAACCATGAGTAAATTGATGATTTATCTAAGTAATCTTTTAAAGCTCATTAGTTCTTCAATAATAGTCTAGAATACCCCTAAGTAATGCATCCATGCTCTCAGGAATCTCCAACTCTATGTCACTCAGAGGGCCTCCTGGAAATCAAAGCTAGACAACAGTCCTTAATTGGGTATAAATTACTAATGTTGGGAACACTTCACTTCATGAACAACACCATTCAAATAAATTCGAAATTCTCAATCCAAGAAATCTCCTTCTAATTATGCAAGAAAGACCATAACTAACATCAAATCTTTCCCAAGGGAAGTTGGGTTTCCAGAAAACTGAATCCCATTAAACACTGAAATACGGATCAGGAAATTTCCAATGCAACTGTAATTAACTAAAAGAAATAAATTCCATCTTTTCTCTGGACTTCATTAGATTCATACAGTAATAGGAATTGATCTTCAACAAAATAGCTCAACTTGGAAACTTCTGAACAATTCACTATTTCAAGTCCAGTAAACAAATTGAAATCCTACGCTAAGTCTAAACGACGAAGAAAGAAAAATAAAAGAAAAATATAATAGAAAAAGAGTCCTCAACTCCCCAGATGCTCTGGTTTTCCACCGACTGACTGCCTCGCTTTTCCTCAAGTGTTTCTCTTTAAAGAGCCCCAGAAGTGTGGGCTCTAAATTCGAGGCTACATTGTGGATCCCCAAAATTCTGGCCTAGATTGTATTCTTGGTCGCAGCTTGAACGTGTTGTCATGACAGAGTTTTAATTCTTTGTTGCAGTTCTTTGTGGCAGCATACAGATTCGTCAGCAATGCGATTTGTTTCTTCAAAGATATTTTATTCTTGCCACGATAAAGTTTCCTTTGTCATGGCAAATCTCTCTTTTTCGTTCCTTTTAACACTTTTTTTCCTGCAAGGTCTGTCGTTCTATTTATTCTATGTCGCGAGACTCTCATGTGTGATTCCTGGAACATTTTTGTTATGACACTGACAATTGTGTTGCGACATTGTTTCTACACAACTTCTTCAAATTGTGTCGCAACCCATTTTTTATGTCGCGACAGCATTTATGTTTTTTCTTATTGCAACAATGTTTCTTGTATTGTCAGCATTCCTGTCGTGACCAAGAAGATCTGTCGTGACAAAGTCTTGTCTCCACTTAACTTGATTTCTTATTGCAATTTCATTTTAATGTTGCGACATAGTCTATTGGTGTAGTAGATGTCTTATGTCGTGACCAAGTTTTTATGTCACAATATGACTTTTTGCCTTCAGTTCATCTCTGTGTTGCGACCCAATTCTATTATGTCGCGACAAGACTTCTATTCCTTGTGTTGGAATCTTTGTCGCGATATGGAAAAGTCTGTCGCGACCTTGTTTCTCTGTGTTCAGCTTATTTCTGTGTCGCGACCTTAATATCTCTTTCACGATATCAAAACTCCCCTTCAGCTTAAAGTATGTCGCAACATGGATCTCTTTTGTTTCAACCAAGTCAAATCAACATCTCTTGTTGCAACTATGTTTCTCTGTCAAGACCAGAAACCTTATCTTTCAATGTAGCGACACTCATTACCTTGTCGCGGCCAGATTCTCTTACGCAAGATCGCCAAACAGCTTCAAGCTGCAATAATCAGCGTCGCGATAGAGAAATTATGTCGCCACATGTATTCCCGCCTTCTTTCCCCATTACGTCGCAACATGTCCCGATATGTCGCAATAGTCTTCTTTGAAGGTTTTAATCTTTTTGTCGCGACACAAGATATCTATGTCACCATAGAACTTTTGCTCTCTTCTAGTTGTTAGTGTCACGACAGGAGCTTTTCTATCGTGACAAGTTCCTCCTGGTGTTGACATCCAGCTGACAAACCTTGTCACAACATCATCTCTCTTTGTCTTTGCTGACTTGTTACATTCTTCATGTTCATCGCGACACGCCTTGTTACATAGATCTTCTTATATACTCAAATTTTCAGGTTATGACGTAAGAAATAATCGTGACATTTTTCCTTAGCCATTCGCTTGGACGTTTGTCGTGACACACAAAACTTTGTCGTAATAAAAACTGCTGCAATTTCTCTTTTTCTTTTCTTTATTGCTGGATTTTTCTCCTTTTTGAATTAAAACCTGTAAAACACAAAGTTGGTGAATAATCCATAATTTGGCATTACAACATATTTGAATATGCTAAAAATAAGCCAGAAAAATGGATTAAAAATAGATGAGTTTAAGACTCATCAAATTCCCCCAAACTTAAAGTTTTGCTTATCCCTAAGCAAAGAAAGGAAACTTTTGTTTGTCCTCAAACAATTCAGCTTTATTTTTAGGGACATTTTTCTGCTTTACATTGTAATCCTTTTTTAATCAGCTTCCTGAATTGAGATTAGTTAGTTATAGCTGGTTTCAAATTTAGTTTTCAATTCAAACTTAGGAAAAATTTTCAATTACTATCAAAAGACAAAACTTATGATTTCTGACATGTAAACAGTTCAATCAATTAATCCTGATCTATGAGTGTGTGATGGTCTTCTTTCCCTTTCTCCTTGGCTAAATTAACTAATCTTCTAGAACCACACGCTATCGTATATCGCTTTAAGTCCCATATGATTGTTTTTCATATTAGTCTCAAACAATGTAGGCAAATACAACTCTTCAAGATCACTCAGCCTTTTAGGCTTCAAGTTATTAGGTAGATAATTGGAGAATTTAGGCTAAAAATTACCCAGATTCCAACCTTCACTTTTTTGCATCTTTGTCTCTATCCATCATCCATTTCTTTTCTACTGATGTTAAAAAATAAATTTTTCCCCCAAACTTGGTCTTGATGTCCATACTGCATACTCTCATCTTGGTAATCTATTTTCCACTATCATTCTAATCAAGTCAGTCCCTTTAGATAGAAGCCCTTCTTGCTTTTCTTTTCACTTGCCAATATTTTTAGGAATAATGCAATGTTTTGTCTTTTTAGGTTTTCTACCACTCTTAGAGAACTTTGGTTAGCAGCTCCTATACCAGTTAGCATTAGGGTACTAAGTGTTGAAACACCCCTATGAACTTAATTGTTCAAGAGAGGAAGGACACAAGATAAAACTTATTCCAATTTGACAATTCACACTCCTAGACTACTTCTTTGCATTCCTTTCCTTTCCTCCATTTGTTCTTTCCTTTTCCTTCCTTCATTCATGTTTTTCCCTTCAAATCAAAATAACATTCCCCTAATCTTGTCCTTTTCTGCATTTTGAAATTCTTTTCTTGATATATGGGCAATAAAGGGTTCTTTGCTGTAGGATTATAATAAAGGAAGGGTTTGAGGTTCTAATTGTTGGTTCAATGAATAAATTAGTACCTGCTCACTCATGGAACTAGAGTGTATGCTTGTGCATATTATGAGGGTAGGCTTGAAAGACTCAATCTTCCAAGGATGGCCTATATCACTTCCCTGCTATCGGTATTGCCTAAGATTTGCCTTTAACTAATAATCTAACAAGTTCAGATCCTGACTATTTGACCGTGCATGAACCTGCCAAGATGTCCCACGCTACACTTTGTTTAGAAATCCTCACTTTGACCATGTGCATTGTTTTTCAGGATTTTTTTTTACTGACCTTAATGTTTACACAAAGGTCTCAAAAGTCTTATTTGTGTTTCCTATTGAGTACATCTTCCGAAATCTTATCATTCAACTTCATTCTGGCTAAACTGCAACTTCCCTTTTCAATTAGGGATTAGCCTACCATAATGCTCTATCGATTTGCTTCGATTTGAATTTTGCTGTCAGGTTTAACTGGCAGGGAAGTTCATTTTGATTATGCATTCAGCCCACAACAATACAACACAACCACAATTGTTCTCAAGTCATTTCACCCAAACATGCTACAACAAATAAACAATATCCAGAAGCGATTTCTTTATTCAACCAAAATGGAAAACAACAGATGCAAAGACAATTAATTAAAACACATCAATCAAAACAAAACACAAAGAACACAAAAAAAATTTTTTATAAATTTCTTTTTTTTGTTAAAATTTTTATTTATTCAGAGGAATGGGCTTTGAATACAAAGAGTATGAGGAATGATTACAGATTTAGTTTGGAGAGGAAATAAATTACAAGGGTTTTCTTCTCCTTTTGTAAGATTTGGAATTTTTCAAGTTTGGAGGTTCAAGGTTAAAGGTAGCTAGAGATGAGAGGAACTTGGGAAAGGAGATGTCTGGATTTTCTTTTGTTGGTGCTTCTCCGAAAGAGGCAAGACTACGAGATACTCACCAGTAAGGTGACCAACTCTGATCTTACCCATGAGCCGTATTGTTCACAAATCCTTTCAAGTCTGATCATACTGTGTATGTTCACTAAATTTGAATTCACCTGGTCTAGACCATCATTCCACACCTGGCCTATAGTTATTATCCATCTCTAGCTCCTTGTCTCTCTTCTCCAAGATCTTTCCAAATTCCTTGAACTATTCTTTGTAAAGATATTTGAACCCCTCTGCCTTCTGCAGCATGCTGGCTTCCATCTTCTCCTCCCTCTTTTCTAAAATGGTCAACACATCTTCATCCCTTTTTAGTTGTTCATTGTAGAAGGTATTTACTTTTGAATCCAGCCTTTACATTAGTGCTCTTTCTCTACTTTCTATTTCCTCTTTCCATTCCTCATCTTTTTGTTTGAGCATTAGTTCCCATTGTTGTTATCTTCTTCTTAAATTAGCCTCAAGAAATTCCTCTCTGATTTTCTGTTGCTGCTCCGACCTTTTCTCTCTCTCCTCCATTTCTTTCTTCATTGACGCCAATATCTCCATAATTTCATCATTTCCTTGATTTCTCCTGGAGAACTCTACTGGTTCAGAAAAAGTCTCCCTTACATTAGGAGGTGAATGAATGATTGGGCTTCTTCTGTTTTGCATCTCCTCCTCTGTTGGCAATTGGCTCTCCTCTAGGATTTATCCCTAATTCTTCATTTTCTTCTTCATCAGGCTTCTCTTCTACTTCAACAATCTCCTGTGGACCCTACCCTATCCACGAGCCGGTGCGACTCGCTTTTAAATGAAAAGAAAATG
Source organism: Tetrastigma voinierianum (assembly GCA_016808115.1). Taxonomy (NCBI): domain Eukaryota; kingdom Viridiplantae; phylum Streptophyta; class Magnoliopsida; order Vitales; family Vitaceae; genus Tetrastigma; species Tetrastigma voinierianum. The sequence continues at coordinate 68,934 of JAEQBH010002028.1, read as the reverse complement.
TGGGTTGATTTTCAAGTTTTAGAAAATCCGTCCTCGAGGAGGAACGGTTTTGCTTTGGAGTCGCCACTTACTTTATGTTTTTATTTTATAAAGGGGAAAACCAAGTAAGAACAAAAAACCCCTAAGGACTCTAGTAAAAAAAGCAAGGGTTTGCGAAAACTAGATTCTAGGTCCAGGGATCAGTTTACCCATTGGGAAGGTACCTCATCCGAGGTAGCACCCCTCTAGGCCCAAAACTCGATCTCTACTAATGAATTGGGTATGTGGGAGCATATGGGTCAAAGATTAAATAGCCTCCTAGGCAACATAGATGACTCGAATCAATTAACCTACTCAAGAGATCTAACATAAAACACTCAACTAATCAACAATGGGTGCATACCCGTGGTCCCTAGCCAAGCCGTATAAGAGGTCAATGACAAGCTCAAATGCACCACAAATGTCAAAGTCCAAACACCCGCACGATATGAATACAAATACCAACGCCCAAGCACGACCGAGGTCCCCACTCATGCTAAACAGAATAGGTGTGAAAATAATACATCATAAATCATGCATTTAAAACCAAATATCGGATCCCAAATCAAAAGAAATGAAGCAGACTAAAATGAGGTAAGTGGTTTGCTTACTTTAGCACACATTCCTTTAAAATCCAACAAACCGAACTATACTTACCAATCCCACATTACCACTACCCCACTTTGTTCAAACTAAAACCGAACTTTCAGCTGTGACCCCAAAGGCGGCCTACTGTGTTCCTCGAGCAAATAAGCACGCCATAATAGATTCGGCTTGAGACATGCTAAAGTTAGGTTACCCATGAGCCATTCGCACAAATCGGCTTGAACCGCTCAACAAGTCCAAACGATTGAGAAAAATTATGAAACTGTCAAAAAATTCCTCATACAGTAAGGAATCTAACAAAACAAACAATGCATGATTCCGAGCCCAAATGAGTGAGAACCAACCGAAACACGGCAAAGTGTTCTAAAACGGGGCTGCAACCAAGCCACCCCATTTTATTAAAATGAAGACCATGGAACTCAACTAATTTACAAACGATGCAGCCACCTAGATCCCTAGAACCAAACTGAAATTCAACTCATCTAAACTCCGTGAACTTAGTCAGCAAATTCAACTACATAAAGCCCAAATAAAGCCACTGCCTTAGAAAGTCATGACATCTACAAACGTCCTAACACAAATTCTCTGAATAAACCTGGAGTCATCAGAACTAACAGTGGACAACAACCCTGCAGACAAGTAATATCCCCACTATGACACTTATACTTATTAATAATCAAGAACCTACTCATCCAACTCAATACATAACCCAAGCTTATGTTTTAGAAAACTTAACCCAATGAACCGGTTGGTTCGATTTCCCAACTGGTCCAAGTGATTGCGAAAAGATCTCAAAACTTGTCAGAACCTTCCTCACAGAGTCAGGAATCCAAAAAGACAAACGAAGTGCAATTCTGACTCCGAATGACAAAAAACCAACACAAACAAAGCAAAGTACCAAAACTGTCGTTCCGAAAAACATAACCCAATGAATCGGCTGGTTCGGTTTCCCAACCTGGTCTAGATGGTTGAGAAAAGATATCAAAACTTGTCAGACCTTCCTCACTGAGTTAGGAATCCAACAAGATAAACATAGTGCAATTTCGACTCCGAATGACCAAGAACCAACACAAACAAAGCAAGGTACCTAAACTGTCGTTCCAACAAATGGAACCCAATGAATCAGCTGGTTCGGTTTCCCAACCAGTCCAGCCGATTGAGAAAAGATCTCAAAACTTATCAAAACCTTCCACACAGAGTCAGGAATCCAACAAGATAAACGGAGTGTAATTCCAACTCTGAATGACCAAGAACCAACACAAACAAAGAAAGGTACCTAAATTATCGTACCGGCAAACCAAACCCAATGAACCGGCTAGTTCGATTTCCCAACCAGTCCATCCGATTGAGAAAAGATCTCAAAACTTGTCAGAATTTCCTCACAGAGTCAGGAATCCAACAAGATAAACAGAGTGCAATTCTGACTCCAAATGACAAAGAACCAACACAAACAAAACAAGGTACCTAAACACGAGTCTCAAACAACAAAGGCAAAGAAAGCATATAACTTTCGTGACTGTAGGATTTCACTTCAGCTATTCTTCCCCCCCACCCTTTTTTTTTTCTCTTCTTTCTTTTCTGCTTCCAAAGAAAAACCAAGTCCCTCTCGCCCAATGAATCGCAAGAAGATCTTCGAATCGGAAAATTCCCCCAAGAAAATGCTAGAGAGCTCCCGGTTTCTTCTTCCATTCTAGCCTTTGAGAGTTGAAACCTTTACCTCACTCTCTCAACCCACCTTGTTCCTGCCACTTTCAACTCTGGAATCAGTTCCCTCAACATGGGATACACACCTCCCATTAATGCTCTTGCATTCACGAGGCTAGCTTAACGTTTTTAGTTTTTTCCCTTTTTTTTTTTGTTTACTTCACCACTGCAATCCATATGACTCATGGTGGTTGCAAGGAACCCAAACCCAAGGCCCAAAATAGACCCACAATATGTTTCAAGGTCGATCTCGGGAGCTATGGGCTTGAACCATATAGATTTGGGCTCCGTAATCACAAAAAATCAACGCTTCCAATAATAAGCCGACTCGACCAATCGTTGAACCGACACAACCACAAGAGAGCTAAGAGAAAATATGAAATTTGAAAGAATGTTCCTCAAGAATAAGGAGACCAAAACATGCACAATTCCGTGTTCGATGAGGAAGATATGGATCAAAAGAAGGAGGAGGTTGCCAAAACCACCCAAAAAACAAATACAGCACGCATCGCCTGATGAACCAAATAACCCAATTGGTCAAACGGTTGAAAATTATGAATTTTTAATAGAAACCTCCTTAGAACAAGGAACTAAAAATAAACAGCACACGATTCGAAGTCAGACAAGGGAGATAATGGACAAACAAGCTATGTCTCGAATTTGACATACTTAATAAACTTTGATTGAGTTTAAAACCCCGTGGAGCCCTTACTTGCTTCCTATGGCAATGACATGCCAATAACTGAAAAGAAGCTACGATGACACTCTAAAGTGAACTACATACGCATTCAATGGACCATCTACAAGCCCACCCGAGGCCTCCTGAGATCGACTAAGTCTAAAAGTGGGTCTAAATGGTAAGAGAGGAGAACGATGGGTGAGTGACACCCATAGGATAAAATGCAAGTGTCGAGGGAAAAATTGAGGTCTACAAATATGCCCTCTTTAGTAGTGTGAATGAACGAGCAATGGTGCGGCAAGCGATGCAAGAGTGAATGAACTGCAAGAACCTGTGATGACTAACAATTTTGCCTCTTACCTAGTACCCATACACCTGAGCGTAGTCATCCAACAAGGACTTAAAGAAACTAGGTAATGATGCCCGAAGATATGATCCGGTGCACAATGCCGGAAAAGATAATGAACCGGCTGGCGTCGGAGAAGATGAGGAAATCCGCAAGTTTCGAGAAGGGTCCGGCAAAAGATTTAAAAAGGCTGGATCCGTTAGTACCAAAAGGTAGAATCACGCCGAGTGTCAAAAAAGTAGAAATCCGGGCTAGTGCCGGAAAGGTGGAATCCAGGCGAGTACCGGAGAAGGGTAGAATTCGGGCGAGTACCGAAAAAGTGGAATTCGGGCGAGTACCGAAGAAGGGTGGATTCGGGCAAGTACCGAAAAAGGTAGAATTCGGGCGAGTACCGAAGAAGGGTGGATCCGGGCGAGTACTGAAAAAGGTAGAATCCGGACGAGTGCTGGAAAAGTAGAATTCGGGCGAGTACCAAAAAAGTAGAAATTCTGGCGAGTACCGGAAAGGTGGGATTTGGGCGAGTGCTAGAAAGGTGGAATCCAAAGGAAAATCGAGAAGCGGAACCAGCGAAGTAATCGGAAAAGTGGATCCCGCAGCACCGGAAAGGCGGGATCCGGCAAGTACTAAAGGTGCGTGATCCGGGCGAAAGGCCGAAAAGTAGAAATTCGGGTTAGTACCTGAAAGGTGGGATCCGGGCGAGTACAGAAAATGTAGGTTCCAAGTAAGTACCGGAAAGGTGGGATCCGGGCGAGTACTGGAGAAGGGTCCGAGTGAGTACTAGAAAGGTGGGATCCGGGCTAGTACCGGAAAAGGGTCCAGGTGAGTACTGGAAAGGTGGGATTCGGCGAGTGTCGGAAAAGTAGAAATCCAGACAAGTACTAGAAAAGGGTTTAGGTGAGTAATCAAAAAGGTGGATCCGGGCGAAGTCGAAAGAAATTCGGGGCGAGTACCAGCGCGGATCCGAGCGAAAATCAAAAGGTGGGATCCGTGAGAGCACCGAAGAAGGGTCCGCGAGTACCAAAGGTGGATCCGGGCGGTACCAGAAATGTGGATCCAGCGAGTACCGGAAGGTAAACCATGGTGAAAGTACCTGGAAAGGTAGGATCCGAACGCACCGGAAATCGGGGAATCCGCGGTGAGTACCGAGCGCGGATCCCGCGAGTACCGGGAAGCGAAATCCGTGCGAGTACCAGAAATCGGGGGAATCCAGTGAGATGGCCGGAGAACCTAAACAAGCCAAGATCAAGTATACAAACTCGTGGAAAGGGGTAGGCTCTAGTATGACGTCCGTGGTCTCGCCAACAAAATGACTCGACAAGCCGTAAATCAAACACAATCATAACAAAGTTATGCCGGGGATGCCTGCAGGACAAATGCAAAATGCCATAAATGATAAGCGGTGAAACCAAGAACTTAATAACAAGACGGAAATAAAGGCATGCCCTCAGAGGACAATCTCACGAATGTGACCAAGGGTGAAAGAAAGGTTATGCCCCGCCCATGTATCAACGCCATGTCAAACTCCCATAACCGCATGTGGTCAAAGTCGAGTCAAAATATCACAACTATTCATCTATGAAAATCATCCATTTTATTACATAAACTCGATAGGGTATGCCCTAATGTGCACATCCCCATATGCTAGTGCCTCGATGAAGACTCGAAATAAATTCAAGACCCAATCGTTCAACAAGTGAACAAGACAACATACGGGGTGTGTACACAAATGTTGCACCCCATCGAGTTGACGACATCCGTAACTGACCCTCAAAGAACCCTTAGAAGCACTCTCACAGATGAAGAAACCCGGATGCATGTGGAGCATACTCAAACTTTGATTCCAAAACATCTCTAGGCGAAATGGGTTGTCAGTGTACATGCATAAGAGCCAATGCCAATGTGAATGTGTCAAAGCATCAAGCTAAGGCGCTATCACCGGTCCCAATTGTTTTTATCATCTGTATATGATCATGGACCTGAGGCAAGCAAACTTAATGGAGAAGCAATATGTGACCCTCGATACTCCCCCAAGAACAGAGACTTGTCGACATCTCATACTCAATCAGTAGACAGAACCTGTTCGTATAAAATGCTTCGAAGCAAACACGAGATCTCACGGTCTCAGGGTGATCTTACGACTGGATCGTAATTAGCTGGGGAGAAAGGTGAATGACATGATGGGAAATAAAGGCCCAAATACCCAATAAATACTGTCAAATATCAAAGAATCATGTGAGCAAGGTGACTCAACCAACATCCGAATGAACAATGTTAAAATACAAGTGAAGTGCACCAAAGACATGTCTCAAGAAGCGAGACGACGATCAATAAGAGTAGAAGAAGACCGGAAGGGATAAGAAAATGATGAATGGATAAAGCAAAAAAATGGAGAAACAAGCTGGGATACAAATGTAGCAATGTGTGACAACGACGAACAACTCGTCCCAAGAACGCCAAGTCGAATCAAGTCACTATAAGATGGGAGTGGTGATGCACGTAATGATCCAAGGACCTAGTGTGAAGCAATCCAAACCTCATTCCCAATGTATTACCCAAATTCATGGAGAAAGATCATACAATTCTCTCACTCAACTCTCAGAGGAATAATAAATCTCTCAAACCCAAATGACCTTTGATGATCCCAAGTATATTAACGAATACCAAACAAACACAAATTTTTTTTTTTTTGGCACAAAACAACCAAAGCAAGTCGAATGCCATACTAGCACAATCCAACCGAAAGAACCTCAAACCTCCAATCCCAAATGGTCCCTTCAACCTAAGAATCCTAGATCAAAACCTATAGGCGGAACGAAGGGTGTGACAAACCTGACTGGTAGCTCTGGGATGAGAGCACGTCATCATCACACAAAAGGAGATAAAAGCGAAATGAATAGAGATTATTGAAACTAGACTCAAAGGCATATGGTGTGAAGATGAAAAATGGAAAAGAAAATAAACAGGCAATGATGCGAGAAAGAACAAACGAAGAATGACACAATGCTCATAATGCTCACATATCCAATTAATAAATAAAGCGATAAGGGGCGTGCCCCCAACCCGTGTCGAAAAGTATGCAAGGCTCAATGAAGAATAGGCCATAATAAACTGTGTGAGGCCTGTGCATAGCAATAGGATATATCAATATATAAAAGTAATAAGGAATATGGCTACTCAAAATGTTGGCCACCCATCCTCTAACCATGATCTCAAGCATAAAACCTCTTCAATTGATCCACATTGACTGGCTCCAGAACCGACAATTTCAGCCCATGTCCTGTCAACCGTGCCGCTCCCTCTCGAGCCGATTCGATGACATAAGGCCCCGCTTCCAACTAGGGTCTAAACTTAATTTAGGTCATTGATCAATCCCTTGAGGACCTTCAAGACTAGGTCGCCTTTTCGAAACTTCCTAGGCTTGACCTTTTTTCTAAATGCACTGGTCATTTTCCTCTGATAAGCCTGAACATGATCTGCTGCCCTCAATCTCCTCTCATCCGTATGGCTGTCAATATAACGGACCGGTTCACTCGCCTCGATATTTGCTACTCTAATGCTACTCTCAAGGATCTCATCTCAATTTCAACAAGCAACACTACCTCCATGCCATATACCAAAGAGTAAGGTGTAGCCCCAGTAGAGGTACGAAAAGATGTACGATAAGCCCACAATGTGAAAGGGAGCTTCTCTGACCAATCCCTAGAAGTCTCAACCATCTTTCTCAAAATCCTCTTGATATTCTTATTCGTGGCCTCAACTGCCCCATTAGTCTATGGCCTATAAGCAGATGATCGATGATGCTGAATACCATACTGGACCATTATATCCAATTCTCTAAAATGCGTTTTTCATATGAGATCAACTTTAATAGGGACCCCCATATCAATAGATAATGTGCAATCTAATGAATTTGGCCACTCTGGCCACTGTAAATCCAGCATAAGAAGTAGCTTCCACCCACTTAATGAAATAATCAATAGCCACCAGGATGTACTCATGCCCACTGGAAGACTTGGGTGAGATCTTCCCAATAATATCAATAATCATACCGAAACGGCCAAGGATGGGCATGCAACTCCAGAAGGTGGCACGTATCAAGTCTTCGTGCATTTGATACCCGATATCTTCAGACAACGCAAATACCGGTTCATAGTCAACCAAAAGTAACCAGTCCTCATGATCTTACACGCTAGCATGTTGCCTCTCATGTGTGGGCCACATACTCCTGCATGAACCTCTCTCATCACTCGATCTACAGAGGTGCGGCCCAAACATAATAATAATAGGCCATCGGGTGATCTCCTATAAAGGGCATCCCCACAAATAACAAATCTGGTGGCCAACTGTCTCAATGCTCTCCTATCCTTGGATGTGGCTATCTCAGGGTAATCGCCACATGACAGAAACTGATAAATATCATGATACCATGGTAGCTCATCCTGATTCTCAATATCTCCAATCAAACAACAATAAATGGGTGCGGACCTAGTCTCAATCATCAATGGTTGCACAGTCACTCCTGCAAGAATCTCAACCACAGAAACTAAGGTGGCTAACGCATCAGTAAACTGATTCTCTGCCCTAGATAGATGTATATATCTCCAACCTCACAACCGCAACCATTAGTTCAAGTAAGCATGGTAGGGCTTCAACTTCTCATCTCGAGTCCTCCAGATACCTTGGGTATGCTGTATAACTAAGTTGGAATCCCCATGGATCTCCAACTCTCTAATGCCAAGATCCAGCTCGGTCTCTAGGCCCGTAATGCAAGCCTTATACTCAACTATATTATTCGTCAACCGATGATGATCAGAAAATTCTAATCGAACTAATCTAGGATTGTGATCACCCTGTGGTGATATCACACATACCAATACTAAACCCCGATCGATTGGTGGCACCATCAAGTACAACCGCCATCCCCAGAGTTGGTTATCAAACAAATTGCTCATCAGGAAATCATCACAATTGCTCACATCTGGATACTGGCAAAGAAGCCAGATTATCTGCAACAATGCTTCCTTTATCGATTTCTGTGTCATATATTGAATATCAAATCCCTGCTGAAGAACTGAACTGATTTCATGAGCCTACCAATAATTGTGTTTACTGAACAAATATCTCAATGGATCCAATCGAGACTAAAAGTATGGAATACCACACATAGTGCGAGCCCCCGGTGGCCCAAACCAACGCTTAAATGCAGGCGCCAATCATAATGTATTTGTACTCATATTCCAACATCCTTTACCGTGAGGCATAATAAACGTCGCCTTTCCTGACCACTCAGCCAGCTAAATATGCATCCCAAAGTTATGTCCTAAACCAAAAAATATAAGCAAAGGCCGCCCGCGTGGGAGGCACTAAAACTAGGGGAGAAAGTAAACATTCCTTAATCTTCTCAAAATCACGTTGACAATCATTATTGATTCGTGCCACGGTAGGGTGATCCGGAATAAACAATATTTGTATCCTATATTCCTCCTACTGCCGTAGTCAAGCTACTGGCAGATATGGCTCCAGTATCTAACACGTGGATGGGCTTTTCTTCAGACAAATGATTTGAGTGAAGAAAAATGGTGAATTTGGTTTGGATTTTAAGGTTTTGGTAAAAACAAAGTGGTGGCGAAGTGGCTGGGTGATGAAAATAAAATGAATAAAATGAAGATAACTCCTCGAAGTGTTCCGCCACCGATCTTGCTCCAAAGTTCACCGAGGTCCCCGCCATTTCAGACGGGGAAAATGACCTATAGTCATTTCGAACCGGGTCTTTCATTTAGCTTTTAAAACTAAACCCTATGATTTTCCCTTTTGAAAGATGGCATTTAACTAACATTCATAGTCCTTGCATGCTGAAAACCTGTTCCTGACTCATCTTACATTAACAAATAGAGGCAACTAATGAATATCACTAGATCTAGCATTACATCCAATGAACCCTAAAAGATCACAAACACTCACGACCAAGATGTACCTAAGAGATTCGAACTCTAGAGTGAAGGTTAAGAGCATAAATGCCCATAAATGCGTGCGTTAAGAACAGAGGACCAACAGGCTACCTTCGTAGGCCCGCCCAGCCAGCCTTCGCTTCACGAGGAGACCTTAGCTGAACATCCTCTCAGCCGTCATCCCCGAGGGGTGTTTCAAGTACTCGAGAAAAGGGGAGAAAAAGGAAAGAGGGAACCCAGAAAAAAAACGGGCTGAAAGTCATTTTTAGGAAATTTTATTGGTTAACTTCTCCATCAGCAAGGTCTTGGTTTAGAGACAAACCCCTTTACCACTATGCAAATAACCTCCCTAAATATCCTACTAATCAAGTTAAGAAAACAAAAGAGACCAAAATAAAACAAACTGGCAAAGCAGGAAATCAATCGGGCAGATGAAGTATGCGTGAGGAAATTTCCAAGTGCTCCACCTTCTTTGTAGTTCCACTTTTCTTGCATTTTCGCTTCTTCTTTCCTTCGTATCTTAGTCTCAGAATAGCCGAGTTTGGACTCGCATTCTTCTCAGGCTTGATCTACTTAGCAATTTTGGCATAATTAGCTCGCAAAAACTACAAAATTTTCCATAAAATGCGATCAGTAAAATAGTAGGGACCTTGATGTGCAAATCGGGTTAATTAGAATGATTAGTGCATAAAGCACTCAAAACCCAAATAAAACAAAGTTCTGTATCAAGACTGTGGCACTAATCACACTTCAACTCCACACATTGCTAGTCCTTGAAGAATGAAGGAAAGAAAGAAAGAAAGAGCATACAAAATGATAACAAAATAACGCTCACAAAAATATTTCAAAAGGTTGGGAACGAGTAATGCCTAACCATAAGTAAAAATCATCAAAGCCGTGTCCAATGATCATGAGAGAATGAATGCCATACAAAATTTTCGAGTATTAAAAGAGTTTCCTTCTTGGTGAATAACCAGAAAACTCACCAAAATCGCGTTTGTTTCTGATCGCCAACAATAAACCGCTAAATCGCACTCTCCCCCAACCAGCTACTACCACCACCTAGCATGCAACCAACCTAAATAGATCAGACCCACCCTTTATTCCACAATTCTTTTGCGTTGTAGGTGCAAACAGGAATCGACCTCACCAAAGTCCATAACGGGATCTACCGATGAATCCCAACCAATTGGCGCTTAGGCACCAAGTCATAAGGATCTAATCGACCACAAACTCTTCAAAGCCAATTCCTGACTTTCGAATGATTTCGAGACTTAGCACCTACAACTTGCTAAACTCCACCCATCCACCCGTGTAGCGACACTAAGTCGGGTGACTCCCAACCAAAGGAAGGTTTAGGGCACCGGTTTAAAGGTTTTCGCCATATACCGGACCGTGCCTGGTTTTAAGGCAAAGCTATTATAATTTTATTCTTTTCTTTATTTTTCTCTTCGCTTTTCTCCAAGACATTGGCCTTGTAATCAATATACCCTAGTAGTTTTTGACTTGTTTAGTATATTATAAGCTAAATATGAATTTTCTGGAAATACAAATTAGAGACCCGAAATGAATATTGAAAACATACGTGGTCTTACCACTTGAGGACATAAAAGCCATAAAAGCATAAGATTATATGTAATTGTGGGAATTTGGAGGAAGATTATGGGTCAAATTAGAATATGGCATAATTTGAATTTCAAAAGGAAGAACCAAAGGGCTTAAATGCAAAATGAAGACTTAAAACAAAATGGATTTTTCCTGTCTTATTGCTAAACATGGCCTTAACTCAAAAGTTGATTTAAGATTCAAAATTGGTCTCATTCGAGGAGACCAAACCAAAGAGAGAAGAAGGAGAGAAGAAGAAGAAAAGAGAATAGGGAAGAGAAGAGGAAGAAAGGAGGAGGAGTTCAAGAAGGATTCAAAGGTATGGAACTAATCTCATAGATCATATGGAATTCAGATGGCATTCTAGAAAAGTTTCTAGAGTTCCAAACTCAGTGGTTTGTTAGGGATTTCATCCTAACCAAAGATAATGAAATTAAGGTTGGTAAAACCTCTAAACTAATAAGAAGTAGGAACTTCTTCCTTGAGGTTGATTCATGGTTAAATGACAGCAATTGAGTTAGGGTTTAGAATAAACCCCAACAAATCATTGGTTTAGCTTGCATGGGTTAAGACCTATTAGAATGGTTTCGGGAATAAATTCAAGAAAAGTTTTGAAGAAAGATATGTAATTGAAAGATGAAGTGAGGAGAAAGAGATCATAAGATGAATTTGAAAATGGTTTTGAGGTGTTTATGAAGTATAGGAGTGATCCATGGATTAAAGGGCATGAAAAGCGGAGAAAAGACACATTCCGGCATTTCGTGATGTACTGGTACACTTTGAACATATACTGGTACACCTTGTGGCTCTGGTCATTTTTGGCCAATGTGTACCAGAACACATTAGGGTGTACTGTACACTCTGTTTCGCTTCCAATTTCGACCAGTTTTCTTCTTATTTTGGCCAGCAATCCTCTACTATTATCCGATTCTCGAGTGATTCAGCGGGCCACTAAAATAGACTTCAAGGAAAATTAAGCATAAAGAAATAGACGTCGTCAAATTCTGACTCTAAGTGTCCCAAAAATTCACTCAAAGTGGGGCCATGTGCAAGCCAAATTCTTGTTTCAGTTTTGATCATAAAGTAGTCCGGTTGTTTCGACGAATCCTGAGTTTCGTGTCTAATTGGGTGATTCCATTTGAATAGAACCCTTAACACCTTATCTTTAAATGACAAAGACCTAGTGTCAAAATGAAGTTAATACCCTGTAAAAAATGAGTAATACAAACTGTCCCTGTGTAATCGGTAACACCGCTGGCATTGGGAAATGCCATAACTTTATTTTGGATGATCCACCAACAATCACTTCTAAGTAAATAGACTTAATAGAGGGACAAGAATATGTGAATAAGTATATGAAATGAGCACATTAATGAATATGGGAATGAGTATTTATGAATGAGTATACAAATGAGTATAATGGAATGAATATGTGAATGAGCATTTATGAATGAGTATATGAATGAGTATATGAATGAATACGTGAATGAGTATTTATGAATGAGTATACAAGGAATGTGAGTATACGTGAATGAATAGAATATACGTGAATGAATATGTGAAATATATTATGATCGAGTATAATGAATGAGTATACGTGAATGGAATATGTGAATAAGTATATGAAATGAGTACATGAATGAGTATGTGAATGAATATAAGGAATGAGCATATGAAATGAGTACGTGAATGAGCTTATGAAATAAGTACATAGATTGAGTATATCTTGAAAAGATAATACTAATGATTGTGGAATTGAAATGATATTTAAAAACCGAATGAAGGTGAACGATAATACACGGATTCATCAAAACAGAACCTTCATAAATATGAATACGAAAGTGAATATAGAATCTGAAATGCAGACTTGAACCTTCGAATGATTATGAATGATGATAAAGACGGATTCATTAAACGGAATCCATCATAAATGTGAATTAATTGATATATCGAATGAACCGCCTGACGGGATGCACAAAACGGCATCCGTCATGAAGGCACCCCGAAATTTTCCAATGTCCCACTTGGCGGGATGCACCAATCGCATCCCGCTTCATATGGCGATGGCATTGAAGAAATGTCCCACTTACGGGTGATTGAAGTACCCAAAAGTATTTTGAGCTCCTATATCAGATAGGTTTTGAGTGCTTTTTGCGCACTAATCATGTCAATAATGCCAATTAAAGTGTTCAGGCCTTCTTAGTATCACTTATGCCGTTTAGAGGTTATTTTTGGTTGTTTTGCAGGTTTTTGCATACCTTGAGAGTTCAATATCGAGATATGTGCTGAACCATGAAGATTGAACCCATTTATCAGCCATCAAACATATCAAAATTCAATGAAGGAATGAAGGCAAAGTGATGAAAATGGATGCAGTGGAAGATGCAGTGTGCAGCAGTGAAGAATATGCAAACCCATGAAATTTCGCTTACGATTGCTGTGGCTCACGATTGCGTTAAAACTTCACATCATAGCTAAAATTCCCGCTAATCACTCATGCCTAGCGGGGCTCATACGTCATTATCTCTGTACTCGTTAGGTTAGCAAATCCCGCTTAGCTAGAGAAATTGAGTAGAAGTGATAATAAATTCCTCCCGATTATTATCTCATGCACTGCACAGCTAAATTTCACTGGCCAGCCAAATTGGGTTCTGCCTTAGCGAAATCTCCCGCCCCCCAAATTGTAACCCTAAGCAATCTTTTGGCACATTTTCATTTTATGTAAATATCTCCGCAGCTTTCATTTTAGGTTTGGTTTTCTCTCTTCTCTCTCCTCTTTCCCTTATTTTCTAGGCTGCCAAACAACCTTCTTGAGGATGACAACTCAAGAGATGCTTGGCTAAGCCCCTTTTCAAGAGGAAGGCAGCTAGCTTGTTTGGTGGGGGCGCCTGCAGGTTGTCCTCATGTGTTAAATGCTACTGTAATCGTATTTATGGCCCCTACCTTCAAACTAGGGTTGAATATCATTTAATGTCATTACTCGCTAATACTTACCATAAGTTTTTAGATACAAGGTATACTTATTCCTAGATGTACTGTTGTTCTTTAGATGGCCTTTACTTGTTAATTAATGATGTTGAATGTTAGGTTTCAAACCTAAAGGGGTCAGATGCATGTTACTCCGTGTTGGACTCAACATGAAAGGATTCTAGTGGAGCCAGTTTTCTAGTTAAACAAAGATCCTAAGTACGCTTCGACCATAGGTTGTTTGTCATAATGCGAGGATAAAACCCGAGACACTTGTTTGCCCTATGTTATCAAGTTAGTGACCTAAATCTTCAAAGTTACTCTTTTCACACTCCACTTCGCTTACACTGGATCGCCATCAAACAATTTCCACTGTTTTTTTTTTAAACAACCAAAAATCCAAATAAAAAAGCCTCACCATTTTCAACACTCGATGCAAGTCATTCCTAGGGATGAAACTCATCCCCGTGTTCGACCCTAGACTCACTATACCGCAAAGAGTCTTCGACTACCAGCTTGGAGGAACTTAGGAATAGCAATTTTGTTGATTCCGGATCACCCCACCGTGGCACGAACAAATGGCTGCTGCCGGGATGGTGCCAAACCACGCTTGATAAGTTGAAGTACTTGTGATCAACATCACAAGTGAAGGTGATCTTTTAGCCTCTTTTTGAATTCCACTTGTCGAATCAGCAAGTGTTCAATACTCATAGCAATCGCATCAGTTGTTTTTCATACAGTCAGTTTTTATTTTAGCTAATGATAACCCTTTGCAAGTTGTTTGTGCTATTTCAGTTCCCGCTTATGTACTGTGTGTTTATGCACCACCGGAAAGAGAGACATCGTGCAGAGATTGGTAGTTGAATCGCAGCACCGGGATGAACAAGCCGCTGAAATCAGTGCCAACAGACCAAATGGATCCCCACCGGTGAACAATAGAGTCGCCCGTGCACTTCTGAATCCAACAGCCTATAGATCGATGAGGGACTACTAATCCACCCTCCTAGAGTTAGTGCCTTCTATGCACTGTAGATCCCACAAGATGTAGCAAAGAGGTCTGATTAAAATTAATACTCCTCTACATATCATGGTATGGAAATGAAAATCCATACACATAAGGGATTTTGAGTGGAAGTTTGCACTACCTTTAAGGAAGGTATGATTGACATGGATTTGCTAAAGCTAAAAGCATTTCCACTGACCCTAAAGGACAAGGCCAAGATTTGGCTTAACTCACTGAGGCCTAGAACCATAAGAAATTGGGCTGAGCTGCAGGTAGAATTCCTAAAGAAATTCTTCAGTGCACATAAGACAAACAATTTGAAAAGACAAATTTACACTTTTGCAGCTCAAGATGTGAGAGGTTTTACCAGTGCTGGGAGAGATTCATGGAAACTATCAGTGCATGCCCACGCCATGGGTTTGATACATGGATGCTGGTAAACCACTTCTATGGTGGTATGTCTCCTGCCATGAAATGCTTATCGAAACCATATGGGGGAGATTTTTCTCCGAAAAGAGATCTGATGAAGCCATGGATTTTCTGAACTATGGCTGAAAACTTCTAAGGGTTGGATGAACCAAACCCGAGAGAATGGAAAGAAAATGCCTTTAGCCAACCCTAGGAGTGATATGCACTGTCAAGATATAGAAATGAAAGCTGTAATTTCAACCTTAGCATAGAAGGGAGGAGCTTGAAGGAAAAAGGCTCCATGAAGTGCATGCAATGACTGAAAACACTGTTGTAATAACCTATTCACCGCTTCCAACCCATGTGCAATCCAGAGAACATGATACGAAAGTGCTCCATCAATGAAGGATTTGATGTCGAGCAAGCAAATGCTGTGTCAATACAAACCACCACAACCTAATACCCAATATGGCACACCTACACCTAATTGAGTGGAATCAATCTCTAACCTCTCCTGGAACCCAATCCCCTGCCTATGTGCCCCCTGTGTGCCAAACCACGCTATTCCCACTTCAACCACAACCACCAACATCCCTATATCTCCAAAGTGGGAACAAGCCATATTGAACACCTGGAAAGCAAGGTGGTAGCAATTTTGCAGGAACAAAAGGGGATCAATGTGCACCACAAAGGATTGACACCGTAGAGAAAGCACACTAAACAAGAGAATAGATACTGAGAGCACTCCAAACAGTAAGAATTGACAACCTGGCGTAACCCAATCACAAAGATCAAACAACACTCCTGGAGGTACAGAGTATAAGGTTCTTCCAAACATTGCCAAATCCAAAAGGAGTCCATGAGGTAGGTTCATCTAGCAATTCGGGAATGGATGAGGTGAAAGCTATAATTACACTAAGGAGTGGAAAAGAGGTTGATCAACCAATGCCAAAACCTGTTGAGGAAACCAGGAATGAAGTAGAAATGGAGCCAGAACACATTTTCCTGAAAGAGGACTCAATGAAACACTGCATGCCACCTCCATTTCCATAAGCACTTAGAGGCAAGAAGAAGGCATCTCAGCAAGCAGGCATCCTAGAAGTCCTAAGGCAAGTAAAGTCAACATGGTCTCTGACATAATCAAACAAGTCCCCGCTCTATGCAAAAATTTTCAAAGATTCGCACAATCAAGAAGGGATTAGTATCGAGAAGAAGGGCTCTAACTGAATGTTGAAGCATAATCCAAAGTAAGAACTCACAAATACAAGGATCCTGTGATCTCCCACAATTCTTCGTAATATTGCGGGACTTGTATAGACAAATCCCTACTCGACTTGGGGAGCCAGAACCTACCGCCATACTTCCTGTATGCTGAAGTGGCCTGGGTGAACTTAAACCCACCAACATAACACTATCATTGGCCGATAGATCGCTGAAGATCCTTAAGTGGGATAGTCGAGGATGTTCCTTCAGGAAAATAGACAAATTCTACTACCCAAGAGGATTCCTTTGGTGAGTTCTCGACACCGCACACTGCAATGAACCCAATCATGTGCCAATCATCCTAGGAAGACCATTTTTGCCATCGTTGTCAGTTATTATCAATTGTCGAATGGAGTCATGTAACTTACATTTGGCAATATGACCTTGAGCTGAACATATTCCATTTGAACAACAAACACAGTCGCCGTAAGATGAAAAGCACCGAATTAATGAAGTTAGTTTAATCGGGTCAAATACGCAGAAAGCTTAGTGTCCAGGAATTGCAAGGAATAGTCAGTCAAGGTGAAGAAGAGGTTTTGGTATTGCCATCAACACCCACTGTAAGGCAATTGATCAATTCAGAATCCATCAGTGAGGACCAAGTCACCAATGGGAAGTCCAACACCATGGAGTCGCCCTCAGCCACGTTTGTGGGTCGGCGAGATTATTCTCCTCGAATCTCTCCTCGAGTAAATTTGAAATTGGAACTGCTCCTGGTGTTTCCAAACCGAATTGCGCTCAACAATTTTTACTTTTGTTTTAATTCTAGTCAATTTTAATAATTTCTTTATTTTTAGAAAGTTTCTTAACTTAGCGCTTTTCATATTTAGTAAATTTGTTTATAATACAAGATCTTATATTAAATTTTTTTATTATGAAATATCATAGCATAATTTTTTAGTATAATAATTTTTATTTCTTATATTATTAATATTTAAGCTAAAAAATTTTGAAATGCAGAGAAGGTGTTTAGCTAAATTCGCTATGAAGAGCAAATACGAAATGGCTCTTCTACTTTAAGCTTATAAGAGGGAAGGGTCATTGCTCACACCATCTCCTCCCTCCCCGCCTTTCTTCCTCGAGCCACCTTGCCGCAGCTCGAGCCATCGCCTGTCACACCAGACCAACCAGGCCCTCAGACGACCGAGCCCGACCGAGCCGTTTAGCCGTGGCAAGGCACCATGCCCGAGTCCCAGCTACCGATTCCAGCTTCGCATCATCTCCACCGCCGGCCGTTCATCGCTCCACCGCCGCCCGCGCCCCAGCAGCTGCTACCCGCTGAGCACCCGCACACGCTCACTGCAGCCGCCCCAGCCGCAGAGCCGCCCACACCTCGCGCACACTCGCGTCCCTGCCCGACACCACCAACCGCCGTGTTCCCACAACAGGCCCCCGAGCCAAGATCGCTGGTCGAGCCCCTTCCCGCCCGGCATCTTACTCCTGGATTACGCTTATGAAAGGTACTGTGAGGGTGGGTCCCGCCGGCCACTCCGGGCCGATTTGAAGACCCCGCAGCAGGAAACAGGCCCCACCCCGGGGCCTTCTGCTCCGCCCCGCACTAGCCCTGTCCCCCGAGGCAAGCCTCCGAGGAGCCTCAGGATTCAGACGATACTGGGACTCCCACTGGACCCTGTGCCCCGTCACCAGACCTCATCCGGATCTGGGGAGGGTTTCTGGCCCAAGCGAGCCCGCACATCAGCCCGGTGAAATCATCTCATCCAGCCTCAGCCATCGCCATCCACATCTGCAAATGAGATGACATCATTGCCTCACGGTCGCCCGCTCCAGGATCGAGACCGTTGTTTGCTTCGGCACCCCATTCCCGGGGAATGTCACTACACCTCGAGGGACTTTCATCGTGAGTCTTACTACTGATGTCCCTAACATCGCGCCGATCCCGTGTCTGTGTGGATTCGATGAGGCTGATAGAACACTACTTTGTCGCCTTCATGACCCCGAGACGCGCCATTATCCCGTTGTTCTCATTTACCACTCGATGACCTCCTCGGCGACCGTCCGCCGAGCCCAAAGCCACCATGCACGCACGCCCAGAGTACTTTCTGGAGCTGGCAGACATCTCGCCAGTTGTTGGGCCCTCGCAT
Organism: Tetrastigma voinierianum; assembly: GCA_016808115.1. Lineage (NCBI taxonomy): Eukaryota > Viridiplantae > Streptophyta > Magnoliopsida > Vitales > Vitaceae > Tetrastigma > Tetrastigma voinierianum. The sequence goes on along the minus strand of JAEQBH010002028.1, from coordinate 50,285 downwards.
ACCGCCAATTCGCAGGGTTATCGAAGCCGGGGCTCACCCACCGGAGATGGTTCAGAGGACCGTCCTCGACACCACAACCGGGCCAAGCCGAGGCAACTCTCCCCGCCTCGATGCCGCCGACGACCATCTATTCAAATCAAATTATTCCCGCCGCAAAGATTATGTACGGAGGGAAGCCATCCTAGAGGTTCTTAACGGATCTCAGAGGGATACCCGGTTTAGTCCCTTCCGAGCCGGGGTGATGACCTCCTTGATGCATTTCGAAGAAAAGGTCCACCGGAAGGGCCTGGTTCGAGCCGAGAGTCTTCCGCTGCTGATGCCGAGACTACTATGCCAGGTCCTCGAGCATTTAGGTTTTCCGGAGGAGCCCCGGATAGAGAGGAGGATCCGATGCCCTCTAGTCCTGTCGTTGGAGCGAGTGATGGTCATGCCCGTATCTTTCCTCCTCCAGCAGCAAGACCAAGAGGAGGTACCGGACCAGGTGGCCGAGGATTCCCACAGATGGATATTCATATGCCCTGAGCCCGAGGTGTAGAGAGTCTGGGGCCCCAGATATGTCCCTCCATCTCCTCCTCCACATTCTAAGATCCGTTGTACTCGCACCGATACCCTGCCCATCTATGCACAAAGCATTTCTATTCTCTGTGAGCACATACACGCGGCTCGAGAGAGAGAAGAAAGGGTGATTTGATTTATGGGATGCTTTTTCTGCCATCACCCAAGCAAAGACAGATCGCAGGTCAAGCCTGTCACCCATGCTCCAAAGATTATGACTCCACCCAGCCTCTCGTGTTCCTGGACAGAGAGGAGCCCACCACAAACAGCCAAAGATCTTTGGATGTGTTGGTAGCAAGAAAGAAATAGTTATAGAATCTACCCACCATCACAAAGAATGAGGTGGTTAAAGTTTCTTTTTTATGTTTTTGTATAGTTACCAAATTTTTATCAACTGCTTGCTAATTTTGATTAGGATTTATGTGTTAGCCATAGTAGGCAAGTGATACTTTTGTATGTTTAGCCTTTATATGTACTTAGCCATTTTGGCTATATCAAAAGTTATTCAAGAGTATATATACGTACTTTGCATATCATGTTTTGTGCCTTCACCATGTGTAATCTGCTGGCTTCACCGATTATTGAATTGCTTCACTGACAATTGAATTGCTTCACCAATAATTGAAAATCAAAATCCTGTATTGTTACCCATCGTTAGACCAATTCCACGCTTGAAATAATTCGTCGCCTGAAGTTCCATGATTCCTCAACTGAACATTTCTCCCTTAAGCTTAATTCACACACGCACACCGCATCGCTTCAATGTCTGAACTGCACACCTCCTTCACTTTTCATACTGGCCCAGCATGTCAAGTAACCTAGATAGGGTTTAGCACCGCACATTTGAAGACCAATGTAGCTCCCCAAAAGGAAAAGAAAAGAAAAAGAAAAGGATAAAAAAGAAAAAATAAAGTCGTGACACTTTGCCTTGAAACCCGAGCACCTGGCCCGAGGGGTATATGGCGAAGCCTTTCAGCCCGATGCCCTAAGCCTTAATCGGGCTGGAGTCATCAGACTTAGTGTTCGTTACGTGGGTGAATAAGAGAGCTTAACTAATCAGAAAGTTGATTTTCGTCATTCGGAGTCCTGGGTGAAGCTCAGAGCTCGGTGGTCAAGGATCTCGCCTGATGCCTTAAACCCACCGCTGGGAGTCATCGGACCTTCGCTACACGGACTTCGTGAAGTCGGATTTTAAGCATTGCACCCTACAAATGTAGTCGAATAAAGAAAGGAAAGTGTAACTATCTCTATCTAGGTTGCTCAACAACTTAAGGCCATGCCGTTGCTAGGTCGGGGGAGGGTACTCTTGCAAATTTATCGCTCGACCTCGTTACATAAAGGTCCACAGACTTTTGGGTGGAAATTTGGGTTGAGAATCATGGAACCAATATTGACCTAAAATTGCTTGTATGGTTTTGGCTCTTTCTATGTCGGTTTTCAAACTTCAGTCATAATTTTTCAGTTTAAAGGTAATGTTTATTTGTATATACACCTTTTGAATCATAAACTTTTGAAAATCGCTTGCATGCATCTCTCCTCCTTTGCTTTTGCATTGCATGGACTAAAGAACGTCGTTGTGGGTAGTACTACCCAAAAGTGCTACTGAGCCATATATCGATAGGTTTTTGAGTGCTTTTGCGCACTAATCATGTCAATAATGCCACTAAAGTGTTCAGTCTCTTAGCATCACTTATGCCGCTTAGAGGTTATTTTTGGTTGTTTTGGTGTTTTTGCATACCTCGAGTTCAATATCGATATGTGCTGAACTATGGAAGATTAACCCATTTATCGCCATCAAACATATCAAAATTCAATGAAGGAACGAAGGCAAGTGATGAAAATGGGATGCAGTGGGAAGATGCAAAGGTGCAAAGAGTGAAGAATATGCAAACCTGTGAAATTTCGCTATGATTACAAAATTTTCAAGGATTGTGAAAATTTTCGCAATCATAGCGGTAATTTTCAGTAACTTAAAGCGAAATTAAGAAATTTCGCTAGGCTTCAAAATTTCAATCACTCGCGCTTCAACGAAATTATACGTCGCTTATTCTAGTACCCCCGGGCTAGGCTAGCGAAATTCCCCGCTAGCCAGCGAACTGGCAGCAGACAGCGAAATTCTCCGATTTCGCTTATTCTATGCAATTCCCTCGCTAGCTAATAAATTTTCGCTACCTAGCTTAAATTTTCACGCCTTCATTTAAATTGTCTCGCTTAGCTTAAATCTCCCGCCTGTCATACTTTTGTAATTAATGCCAACCGACTTCATTTTGGGGTATTACCTCCCTTATCCCTTTGTATTAGCCAAAATGTTAGGCTTTCTTGTATTTTTCATACACTGGGTGGCCTATATGTCTTCCCTCCAAATTAACCCTAAGCAATCTTTTGGCACATTTTCATTTATAAATATCTCCGCAGCCTTTCATTTTAGGTTTGGTTTTCTCTTCTCTCTCCTCTTTCCCTTATTCTTTCTAGGTTGCCAAACAACCTCTCGAGGATGATAACCAAGAGATGCTTCGCTAAGCCTCTTTTCTTTGAAGAGGAAGGTGCTTTAGCTTTGGTCAAGGGGCCAGAAAGTTGTCCTCACAGAGTTAAATGCTACAGTATCGTATTTATAGCCCCCATCTTTCTCAAACCAAGGTTGGAATTACTCATTTTACCGGTCACATTCCCGGCCAATACTTTACCATGTTTTTAGGATACAAATAATACTTTTATTCCTAGATGTACTGTTGTTCTTTAGATGGCCTTTACGAGCCACTGAAATGATGTCGAATGTTGTGGTTTCAACCTAAAGGGGTCGAGATGTATGTTACCCAAGCACTCAAATAGGAGTGATTCTAGGTTAGTTTCATAGTTAAACAAAGATCCGTTATGGCTTGACTATAGGTTGTTTGTCATAATGCTTAGGATAAAACCCGGCACACTTGTTTGCCCTATGTTATCAAGTTAGTGACCTAAATCTTCAAAGTTACCTTTCACACTCCACTTTCGCTTTTTACAATTGATCAGTCAAACAACTTCCATCATAAACAACCAAAAATCCAATAAAAGCCTCACCATTTCATGTAACACCATGCAAGTCATTCCTAGATGAAAAAAAAAAAAAAAAAAAACCCATCCTCGTTCGACTTTTAGATCACTATACCGGCAAGAGTTTGACTACGGCAGCTTGAGGAACTTAGAATATAAATTTTGTTGATTCCAGATCACCTCATCAAGGGTAAGAAATCAGCGATGCACCAATCGGCATCCGTCTTGATGGCATATGGCATTTAATTGATACCAAGTGTCGGAATGCACCAAACGGCATCCGCTGCGACGTGGAGAACCGACAATTGATACTAATGCGGTCGGGATGCACCAAACGGCATCCGCTATGAGGGAGAATCGAATAATTGATACCACGTGTCGGATGCACCAAACGGCATCCGCCACGATTGAGAACCGGCTAAGTGATACTGACGTGGTCGGGATGTACCAACGGCATCCGGCCATGACGTGGAGAACCGAATTGATACCACGTGGTCGGACAAAACGCAACCAATCCGCCACATGGGAGAACCGACAAGTGATAACACGTGGTCGGATGCACCAAACGGCATCCGCCATGACCGGAGAATCAAATAACATATGAACGCGGTTTCCGATGCACCAAACGCGCATCCGCCATAATGGGAGAACCGGTTGCGATAATTAATGTCGGGATGCACCAAACGGCATCCGCCTGGGCGATGGGAGATAGAATCGTTAAATGTATACACATTACCGAATGATATTAAGTGTGGATTCATCAAACGAACTGCCGTAAATTGTAATCACAGTCAAGGTGAAATAGCCAAATATCACGCAGTGTAATGGGACATATAATATACTAAATCTCATGAATTGATTGTGAATGAATTCATATTAAATAAAAATGTATGATATGGATATGGTAAATGATTTGTATATTGAAAGCATGCGAAATGAATTAGCATGAGTATATAGGGATACAAAGGCATTATTTGAAAATGCATGTTATTGGGCGTGAATGTTAAGGTCTTTGAATTTGTAAATGGTCATGGATTGCCCGAAGAAGTGTCACTTAATTAAAAAGGTCTAAATGAATAACATAAACAACATGTTTGAAAGATAACGGAAAATGTTTCCGAGTAAAACTGCCCAGCCATTGATCCTCAGCTAACCGGTCAAGTCAGGATTCTGCCGACACTTTGAAAATAAAAATTTAATAAGACGGAATAAATGTTTTACTGAAAACGCTGAGTAAAACTGCCCACTTTGATCCGCCAACCTGTCAAGTAGGGGATCTGGTCGCTGCACTTTGGAAAATGAAAATTTAATAAAACTAAACTAAAAGGATTTAATCTGCATCCCATCATGAAATGTAATTTCTAAAGCGGAGTTGATAATGATAAGAGTCTAATATACTGGTATTAGTTTGATTTGACTCTATATGAATTTAATATGACTTGATCTCGTTTCGAATTGTCATTGTATACGTATGTTTTACTTTGAATATGATTTGATCTATCATACATGTAGTATATGAGTTACAACTAAAAAATATTACGACACAGTGGAAGTAATATGAACAAGATAATGATAAGGAATCCGAAAAGAATAAAATCTACATGTATAATATGAGATGAGTTAGAAGTCACATAAGAATAGGCTTCAAGTATATGCAGGCAAGTGAAAAGTAAATGTAAAGATAGTGACGACGATTTTTGTTATCTGGTCGTTATCGTTTATGTTCCCACTGTTGAAGCTTTACACCGGTGTTCAACTTGCGGTAGGTAATCAAGAGGAGATAAAGAGGACAGACATTCACACCGGTATTGTGCCATCTCGTAGATAGGTGCTCACCAAGACTGCTTTTCTCACTGGCGTTTAGATGTTAGATATGTACAATGATAGCAATTGTATAAGTAATTGACTCAGTATATGTAGAGATTTAATGGATACCACTCCGGTGGTAGTTCCTTTGTATATGTGAATGACTTTTGGTTATTACAAAAATTATTTGTATACCCACAGGTATAAGTTAAGCTCTGAAAAAATAAAATAAAATAAAATAAAATAAAGAGTCCCAGTATATGGTTTCGCACCCCAAAATCGGTTCGGATTCGCCAATCGGGTCGGATCGGGAATTGGGGCGTGACAGGCCTTCTTTCCACAGGGGTCCTTAACCTATTAAAGGCGGTCAATGAACTAGGGTAGGTTATGCAAAGTAAAGGAGGCCGCACGCTTTTCAAATTCTAACATCAAAACCTAATGCGCTCGTGTGTGGTTAGCCAAAGCGGAAGAAAGGTCAAAATCAACAAGAGTTCAACTAATCATCCACCTAATTATGCATGGAACCAATCTAATATCAATAGAATTGGACAAATTTTCTAATTTTCCAAACTTGTGAGGTTGTGCAAACCAAAATTTTGCTGCAAAATGGGTCCATATTTTGAAAAAGTAAGTTGTATTGTATAACAAATGAGAAGGGGGACCCAGCAAGCCACTCAACATCACAAAATGGGCTTGCTCAAAAATAATGAACAAAACAGAATACAAAGCTACTCTTCTATTAATCCTCCCCCCAACCCAAACATCTCGATGTCCGAAATGGGGTTCGGATTGGAAAATTAGAGAAGGAAGTATTACCTTCTTGATGAGATGTGATCATTGCTAGATAGGAGACTTCGCAAGCTTTCCATCGACACCTTATTCGCTCCATTTGGGCTTCAAATAAACAAGTTAGGAGAAGAAAAGAGAGGAAAAAAGTGACCAGTTGGAGCATTTTTTAAATTACACTTTCATAATAGTCTCAAAATGTTCTTCTGGCCATATTTGGATTCTACACTCTAAGCTCCAACGGTACCAAGAACGCCAAAACGGAGTTCGGATAAAAATATGGGCTAAACAAAATTGAGGTAAAAGTGGGGCCCATAGCGAAAAATTTTCGTTAAGTTAGCTTAAATTTCGCAGCTAGCGAAATTATCAGTGTTAGAGAATTTTTTTTTTTTTTTTTAATATCAAATAAAATAATTAATTAAAAATAAAAATAAAAGTAAAAATAATAATAAAAAAATAAAAGATTTTTTTAAGAGACAAATACCTATATATATATATAATAAAAATAAAAATAAAAATTTATTAATTTTTTTTAAATAAAAAATAGTATATATAAAAAAACAAAATTTTTTTTATAAAATACAAAAATATAAAAATAGCCAATAATAAAAAAAAAAAAGGATAAAATGGAGACACTGGTGCACTGCTTTACGCTTAGTGAAATGGCTACGTGATTTTTCTATAGTAGCGAAATTTCTATTTCACTAAGATTGAAGTGGTTTAACATAAATTTCTATATCTAGATTACCACTGAACTGAGTCACTACCGAAAAACTCCGCAAAAATTAATGCAAGAAAATTAGAAAATTATAAAAGTAACAAAATTAATTTAAAAACGCAAATTAACTAAAAATTAGAGAAAATCTACAAAGAAACTTGATGAAATCTAAAATAAAATACGATAAAATAAAATAAGACAAGAAAAATTAAAACAAAAAGCCGTGAGACTGTTTCAAATCCCAAACCATTTCATGCCTCGAGGCCGCGGAACCACTGAGCTCAAAATGCCAGGTTCGGTGCTCCAAATCCGAACCTAAGAATTAACCAACCACTGTGCCATGCGACATGTGAGTACTGCCATCTTCTTTGAGGTAGTGGCAAAACTTTGTACAATGGCCACTAATCTCTGAAGTTCTTCATAAAAAGACTGGTCGACTTGAATGTGATAAATGAGGCTTGTCATCACAGGTTATAATGTACAACGCCAAGTGGTTATAGGTGGCCTGGCAAGGGTACTGTATCCGCTTCGTGGGAATTGGTCGAGGGTGCTTTTGTGGTTCTTTCCCGCTCTATTCAACTCGCTCCTCAGCAACAATGCAATGATTTCTTCGGTTCTCCCTTGAAAACAACATCACACGTATCCGAGGATTCCAGCCAACTTCGTATAATCTAATAAAATCCTATAAGCCCCCTCGTGTGGTTATATTGTTCACATTGCTCCTTCCACATTATGTCGCCTGCACCATCCTTCTGGATTTTCTTCCTCTAGATGAACAAGCTGAGGAGCTTTGAGATGGATTCAGATGTCCAATTTTTATCAATTTCACTTTGGAACCCATCCACCTTTGTTCAGTGATTTCATCAGGTCGCTTCCTTACACTAGCAACGCCTTTGCTCCTCTATGAAATTAATATCCACTATCCTTAAGTTCGGGATGGCTTGTTCAATAGGATGGGGCTTGTGGTTACAATGAGAAGTGAGGCATAATATGGAATCTATGTGAACATTGTGGAGGTCTTGGTCTCATGATAACTGGTGATTCCAACTATGGCTAGCACTACCATATGGCTGAATCCATCCATTGGTTTCTATAATCTCACTAGACATGCATGCTCTAGGTTTCTCTCCAATGTGGTACTCATTGCATGTCCTCCCTCTTCCATTTTCCATCACAATTCAAACCCACTGAAAATGTAATCTCAAGTGATAAACATGGCACACAAAAACAAATTCCGCAGCCAGTTGTTTTTTTTTTTTTTTTTATAGGAAATGAACTAAAAACCGATGTTGAAAAACAATAAAGGAAAATTCACCAAAACTTGTGATGAGGATCACAAGGTTCAACAAGTCATCATATGCACTTGTACCATCCCGGCAACGGCAAAGCCACTGATTCGTACTACCAGAGGGTGATCCGAATCAACAATATTTGTATCCTATATTCTCCATCATAGTCGTTACCGCAAAGAGATAATGCCCAGTGGCCGAACATGTGATGGGGCTTTTCTTCACAAATGATTTATATGAAGTTCAAAATGGTGAATTTTGTTTGGACTTATGGTTTTTGGTAAAATAGTGGTATGGTGGGTTGCTGGATGAAATAAAATGAATAAAAAATGTAAAAGAGAACTTAAAGTGTCTGCCACTGATTCTGGGTTCTAAAGTTCACCGAGGGTCCCTGCTTTACTTCATGGGGAAAATGACCTATAGTCATTTCCGAACTCGATCTTCATATTTAGCTTTAAAACTAAACCTCATGATTTTCCTTGAAAGATGGTGATTTAACTAACATTCATAGTCCTAGATGTTAAAAAACCTACTCTTAATCAACTTTACATTAACAAATGAGGCAACTAAATGAATATCACCGGATCTAGTATGAAGCATCCAATGAACTCCTAAAAAGATTGTCAAATACTAGCCGCATCAAGATGCAATCCAAGAGATTTCCAACCCAGAGTGAAGGTTAGAGCATAAATGCCCATAAATGTGTGCAAGAAGAACAAGAGACCAACAGCTACTCAGAAATTACTGCAAATGTCTCTCTCTCGTCTGCGAGGAGGGATTCACAAACATCCGAGCTGTCATCCCCGCAGGGGTGTTTGGCACCGAGAAAAGGGGAGAAAAAGAGTGAGGAAACTGAGAGAAAACTGGTTGAAAGCTGCTTTAGAAATTTTATCGTTAACTTCTCCAACAAGCAGCATGTCTCGGGGCTTTATAACAAAACCCCTTACCAAATTACAAAATAACCTCCCAAACATCCTGCTAATCAAAAAAGAAGAAAACAAAAGAGACCAAAGCAAAAACAAACTGGCAAATAGAAATCAATCGGCAGAGGAATATGGCGGGCAGAGGAAATTTCCTGTGCTCCAATTTTCCTCAGAGTTCCACTTTTCTGCATTCTTCGCTTCTCTTTCCTTTCCCGGTATCTTATCCGTACGTTTGACTCAGATTCTTCGTGCTTGGGACCATTTAGCAATTTCGGCATAATTAGTCAAAACCTGTAATTTGCCATAAAATGCGATCACAGGCCAATAGGACTCCATGTGCAAATCGGGTTGATGTTAGAATGATTAGTACACAAAAGCACTCAAAACCAAATAAACAGGGCCCTAAAATAGCACTTTTAATTAATCAATTATTCCAACTCGTAGGTCGTTCTTCCTAAGACCTAAAGATAGGCTTACATATGTCTGTTAATCTAGCAATGAAACGAATGATGTATCAGTCGCTAAAAGCCTCGATCTCTTTATTCCTCGGGAGGGGCATAGCTTCAAGTATGGCCTTGATCTTCTCAGATCAACCTCTATACCGCGCTCACTAACAATGTGACCAAGAATTTCCCATAAGTTACCCCAAAGGTGCACTTGGGATTCAATCTCAACTGAACTATTTGATCCTCTCAAAGAATCTCCTCGTAAGGTCGTAAGGATCTCGCCTTGCCTTGGGACTCACTCATCATGTCATCCACGTATACCTCAACATCTCTATGCACTGCTTGAATAGAGCAGTAGCGGGCCTTCGATAGGTGGCCCCTGCATTTTTCAACCCAAATGGCATGACCCGATAGCATTAAGTACCCCACTCAGTGATGAAAGAAGTATTCTCCATATCCTCTGGAGCCATTAAAATCTTATTATACCTAGAAAACCCATCCATGAAGGACAACATAGGGTGCCATACAATGCTATCAACTAACATATCGATGTGTGGGAGGGGAAAATCATCCTTAGGGCTGGCCTTATTCAAATCTCGAAAGTCAACACAAAATCTAACTCACGCCCTTGGGAACAAAGGGACGACATTAGCCAACCACTCAGATACTCAATCCATCGACAGAAGCCAACACTGAGTTGCTTCCGAATCTCATCCTTAACCTGCAAACTTCATTGAGGATATATTCTCACTTCGCTTAACCCGCCTAGCATGTATGTGAACGGGCGTGACGCTGAACTATAGCCGTCAAGGCCCGTATGTCCGCACGACCATGCAACATCTAAGTATGACCTAAGTAGGTCAATCAATCTACCTCTCATCAGAGATAGGAAGAGCCAATCATAATCTTCCCCGGGTCGATCTAGTACACCAAAATCATATCAACTCAGGTCAGCGTAAATGAGGTAACTTTCCCGTCCTCAGGACGTAATTTAAACTCGACTACCACCCGTCATCTGTATCTCCCACATCATCAACATTGCATACATAAAGTATGGTGGTCGGTGGCGCAATCAAAGGAAAATGCGCACACAAGCAAATACTAAAAAATACCTATGTCATTATTACCACGAAATGTCATCAAAGTAGTGACAAACCCTGACATGTTGTCAAAAGAAAGAGGTGGGTCCACAGAGTCGGACGTTCCCTCAACAGAAACAGTATCATGAGTAATATCAGTAGCAACAAGTCCATTACTATCAAACTCAAGCATAGAAATTCCAAACACATCGAAAGCGGATCGAGGCCTAGGTGAGGAAGATCCATAACTCCATCGCCACAAAGCGCCAGCTGTCATTATCCGCGATAATCATAGAAACTCCAAACATGTCAAAAGAAGAATAGGGCCCATACGGGGTTGTATCAAGGATACGATCAGTGCCTATCATGTCCATTGCATCCATATAAGTATCAGACAAAATCACACCATCGGGACCATCTCCCAAATCCATAAGCAGGTCATAGTAAGGGACCTCCTCAGGAAAGCACATGGAAAACACACTGGCTCGATCCGGTGATGGGGGTGTAACTGTCATGGCCTCGGGTGGCTCGGGGGTCTTAGAACTCAAACACATTTGTCCTAAGGCCTATTGAATGCCCCAAATCCCAGCCATCTTCGCAACATGGTCAACTCCTTCTGTGTGGGGTGCATGCTCTGATCATCTAGTAAAATAGTCAGCCAACTGAAAAGTGTATGGGCGAAGGGGGTAATCGAATGGAACCCTAGACAAGCGAGCTCTCACCCTATCTTAGCGTAGCATTGCCATGTGTCGTGCATCATCCTCAGAAGGAGTGTAACCTAATCCATATGGTAGGTCGTGATCAACTGTAATAGTAAACTCGCGCTGCCCCTACTAGCGACGACCCAATCCTAAACCAGGCATATAAGACATGCCTCTCATCATGCTAAGCATAAAAGTGCTGTTATGCTGATCAAAAGACATAGGTACCATGTCTCTATTGTCATCCTCTAAACTAACAACTTGGACCTCGTCAAAAATAAACCCAGTCAAGTGCAAGTTGTCCTTACTGTGACTGATTTGTAACACTGGCTCAAAAGAGGTAACAACATCTTTGTCAGACTGTATCGTGATAATGCGCCCCTTGTGTATGAACTTCACCTTCTGATGAAGTGAAGATGGTATAGCACTCGCCTCATGAATCCAAGGGCGGCCTAAAAGCAGGTTAAAGGATGACTGGATCCTCAAAACCTGAAAGAGTATGGAGTATCTGACTAGACCAATCATGACATGTGTAGTGAGAGTACCCATAACTGTTCCCTGAGTCCCGTCATAAGCTCTAACGGTCTGTATGGATAGCCCAAAATCAGATGGTGAAAATCCCAAAGCAATGGCAGTAACTAGTGGACAAACGTTAAGGGTGGAGCCGTTGTCCAGCAAGACAAACTGCACCCTACGACCTAAACAAGCAACCTCGATGAACAAAGGACAAACATGGTATGATCCCTCAGGTGGTAAATCATCGTCAGAAAACACTATGCATGTAACCCTATCTGTTGTCAAAAAGTGGATCAGTCTCCTTGGGTGGTAGCAATATCAACTCTAATCTGACTGAGAGCTCTGATCAATGCGTCTCTATGTGTGTTGAATGAGGCCAATAAGCTCCAAATGGAAATGCGAGCCTGAGTGGTGAGCAGCTAGCGCAAAATCTCATCATCTTCCCTCTGAATCTCATCTCTAGCATCAATGTCAACAAAAGGTCTATCAACAGTAGGGCCGAAAGCACCTCCCACTGCAAAAACTGACATCTCTATGCACTAGCCCATACTCCTCTGGGAACAGAATGAAGGGTGCCATGGGAGGAACATAAGGTAAGTATAACGGCGACATCAAGTGTCTTCGAGGAACATCATCCTGGTCCAATCTAAATGGCCTCGAGACTTGTCAATTATGGGGTGTATCCACTAAAGCCCGAGTCTCGCATACAAACAGTATCACGAGAGCCTCTCCATCCCATCCCATCATGAATATCTCATCTCCCAAAAACTCAATCGAATGTATACCACCCAGGGGTGGAGGTACAACTCTAGTGTCATGAGTGGGGAGCGGGTCTGTAGTAACTCTAAGGCGTCCCAAATCAACCAAACCCTGATCAATCAAGTCCTGAATAGCATGCCTCAATGCTGCACAACTATTCAGATCATGACCCGTCACGATAGGCATAGTGAAGATCGGTCCTGAATCCGAGTGGGGTAGGTTGTGGTAGTGGTCTAAGTGGTAGTGGAACAATCAAACCCCCTTCAACCAATCTCTGAAATGCTAGACTCAATGGCATCCCGAGTCAGGTAAACCTGACCGGTCGACCTCGTGATACTGGGTGTTTCATACCCGATGGTACTGCATATGTGGCCTCTGAGGCGCCCGTAGCATATACTCAAGTATGGTGGGTGTGAATGTAGGATAAGTAGACCCAGCCGCCCGAAGAGAAGGTCTATACTAACCTGCTTGTATCATCCGGCAAGGAGGTCTAAAACTCCGCCTTAAATGGAAGGTGACGTGGGGACCTGTGTCTTGTCATGCCAATGGCACCAACATCTGATGGTCTGGGTCCCGACCCTGACTTCTTTCCATTAGAGTCTGAAGGGGAAGAGTCTGCCCATAATCCTCTATATATGCCCTCCTCAATGACATAGAGGGCCTGAACCAATGATCCAAAGTCTGTCTATGGGAAGCCCATGAGATGCTTAGCAAAGCGGGGCTGAAGATTGCACATAATCATACTAATTTGATCGCGCCTCTCGAGGGCCCATCTACAACTGGTGCACCTTCTCTCTGGGCCAGAGATGAATGAAGTGACCGACTCCATCCGCATCCGCCCGAGGGCTTGAACTCTCTCGGATACGTCCACTACAAGATAAAAGAATACTCGCTCGATAAAATCTTGTCCCAAATCGTTTAGCGTCCTCACGCCTAAGGGTCCAATGATGCAAATCCAAAGCTAAGCCGCACCAATCGATGCAGGAAAAGCATGATCATCTGCCTCATCCACCTATGTCCGCATTACAACAAATAAGCAGGCTAACCGTAGTGAATACGGGGGCACCCTATTCCCGTGTACCTCTCAATATCCGGCATGTGGAACTGAACTAGCAAGGCTTCCACTGGAAGGTCATCATATCTGTCCCAACCCATAACTCCATCAGGATCATGCAGAGACCTGATCCTCTGCTCAATCCTTTCGATACGAGCCTGAGTGTCATCAATAATTGGTGCGAGGGCCACAACAGAATGTGGCATGGTCTCAGTCTGACCATGCAGTACAAATGCTCCAGCCCATGGGGCTAATTGAACAAGTGGTGGTGGTGGAGGTGGAACTGTATAGTCCTACTATATAGTGGGTCCAGATGATGGTGGTGGTGGTGGTGGACGTGTAGTAGAGTCATGCGGGGTGCTCCCCGAAATTGGCAATGGTTGGGTCTGATGCCCATCAATCCTCTGTCCCAATCCCAATATAGCATCCCGAAGAGATGCCATGGTATCGATAATCTCATCCAACTAGTCGATAGTAGCGTACTGAGGGTCTATATCTCTATGATTTGATGTCTACTCTAACTGACTGTGTGGATATGAATTTCTAACAAGTCTACCTCCTATCCGGATCCAAGCTCGGGAACCCAGGTCGCTCTTAATCAACAATCCTACAAAAGGAAAGGGGTAATTCAGTCCTTGTGACTATCAATCCAGTAATGCAATCCCACAATGAAATCCTCTAAGGGTATGAGCTGACATGTGACATCAACAGCTAATCTGATATGTGGCTCCACATGCAGGAGCGAGATTCTAACATGGTAATACCTTAGGGGTAAGGTGGCTCAAAAGCTTTACACAGAAAAGGCAAGTCCTAAAAGGCTAGATGACTTACTCAACAAGGATACAAACCCTAATATCCTCTAACAATCAATCAACAATCAAAGCGACATACTAGCCACACGCTTATCCATGAAATCTAACTCGTGGCTATAGCTGTGTCTTCATCGCTCCGACATCCGTCATCTCTATAAGGTTCCCATACACGATACAGCCCTCTATGTTAGATCTTATTCCAAACCCCTAGCTTGGTCGAAGGTAGATAGTTGGGAATGACTCCCAAAAACATAAGCAACCGAGGAATGGCCACCAAGACCAGTGATCCTAAGTAAAGGGATACACACACGCCTACAAACATGTTTTCGCAAGGCTACGCAAGGGAAGGAGCAATCATGCAGCAAACAATCATGCATAAAGAGCAAGCCTACCACAAAATCTACACACATTCTGATCCTCTAAGCCTAATCCCAAATGTCATAGCTAGATACCAATCAATGATGAGAAAGCATGCTATAATCCAACAAGTGAACACACGGCATCAATAAATCACAAATGCAAGCCAAATACCAATTAAGTGTATGATCATCAGTCATCTATGTAGCCCAAGAGCCTCTTGATCAGAGAACCATGTGCTCCAATATACCCAACTCAAGTTCAAGCTTGATCCTCTAATGAAACCAGAGATTCTGGGTTCTATCCCCAATGGAGTTGCTAATTTGTGGACCCTACCCAATCCATGGGCCGACGCAACTCGCTTTTAAATGAAAAGAAAATGTGGGTTGATTTTCAAGTTTTAGAAAATTCGTCCTCGAGGAGGAACGGTTTTTCTTTGGAGTCACCACTTACTTTATGTTTTTATTTTATAAAGGGGAAACCAAGTAAGAACAAAAAACCCCTAAGGACTCCAGTAAAAAAAACAAGGGTCTGGGAAAACTACATTCTGGGTACGGGGATCAGTTTACCCATTGGGAAGGTACCTCATCCGAGGTAGCACCCCTCTAGGCCCGGAACTCGGTCTCTACTAATGAATTGGATATGTGGGAGCATATGGGTCAAAGATCAAATAGCCTCCTAGGCTACATAGATGACTCGAATCACACCAACCTACTTAGTATCTAACATAAACACTCAACCAATCAAAACAATGGGTGCGTACCTGTGTTCCCTAGCCAAGCGCTACATAAGAGGTCAGTCAACAAGCTCAAATGCACCGCAAATGTCAAAGTCCAAACACCATGTACGTATATGAATACAAATACCAACGCCCAAGCATGTACCTGAGGTCCCTAGCCGCAGCGTGAATAGGTAGGGCAAATAATACATTATACATCATGCATTTAAAACCAAATATCAGATCCCACATCAAAAGAAAGGAAGCAGGCTGAAATGAGGTAAGTGGTTTGCTTACTTTAGCACACATTCCTTTAAAATACAACAAACCGAACTATACTTACCAATCCCACATTACCACTCAACCCACTTTAATCAAAATCAACTCATACCCTAAAGGCGGTCTATACAGTCTTGGAGCAAGAAGCACGCCATAATATATTCGAGCTTGAGACATGCTAAAGTAGGGCTGCCCAATGATTTATCTTCAGACAACCGGTTGAACTGGTTCTCAACAAGTCCAAATGATTGAGAAAATTATGAACTGTCAAAATTCTCATACAAGAAGGAATCAATGAAACAAACGATGTACGATTCGAACCCGATGAGGAGAACCAACCAAACACGGTAGTTGTTCTTAAAATGGGTTGCAACCAAGCCATCCCATTTTATTAAAATGAAGACCATGGGACTCAACTTTACAAACGATGCAGCCACCTAGATCCCTAGAACCAAACTGAAATTCAGCTACCTAAATCCTGTGAACTTAGCTGCAAATTCAACTACATAAAGCCACCAAATAAAGCCACTGTTCCTAGAAAGTCATGACATTCATACAACATCCTAACACAAATTTCAAGAACGAACCTGGGCAACCATTCTGCATGCAATGCCAAGGGCTCAAACTAACCCTAAGGTGACAAGAGATAACCTTGCAATCACACACCTACATTCGCCTAATAATCGTGAACCTACTCATCCAAACTCAATACATAAACCCAAGCCGCCGCTTTTTGTGAAAATCCTAAACCCAATGATCCGGCTGAAGTCTGCATCCCATCGGTCCAACTAGTTGTGAAAAGATCTCAAAACTTGTCAAAACCTTCCTCATAGAGTCAGGAATCCAACAAGACAAACAGAGTGCAATTCTGACTCCGAATGACAAAGAACCAACACAAACAAAGCAAAGTACCAAAACTATCGTTCCGACAAACATAACCCAATGAACCGACTGGTTCGGTTTCCCAATCGGTCCAGCCGGTTGAGAAAAGATCTCGTGGTCCTGTAAGACCTTCCCAGAGCCAGACTAACAAGACAAAAAAGAGGTAATTCCAACTCGAATGACCAAGGAACCAACATAAACAAAGCAAGGTACCTAAACCGCCGCTCCTTAAAAACATAACCTAATGAACTGTTGTCTGGTTTCCCTAACTGGTCCATCCGGTTGGAGAAAAGATTCAAACTTTTTAGAACCTTCCTCACAGAGTCAGGAATCTAAATAAAGATTAAACTGAGTGCAATTCGACCGAATGACTCAAGAACCATAAACAAAGCAAGGTACATAAACCAGCCGCTCCGCAAACCGGGAACCCAATGAACCGGCTGATTCGATTTCCCAACTAGTCCAGTCGGTTGAGAAAAGATCTCAAAACTTTTCAGAACCTTCCTCATAGAGTCAGGAATCCATCAAGATAAACGGAGTGCAATTCTGACTCCGAATGACCAAGGAGCAACACAAACAAAACAAGGTACCTAAACACAAGTCTGCAAACAACAAAGGCAAAGAAAAGCATAAAAGAAACGGGAAAAGCATATAACTTTCTCGCACCAGATTCACGGCTACCCCCCGTAAAAACAAAGCAGGGAAAGAGCTCCCGGTTTCTTCTTCCATTCTAGCCTTTATATCATAAACCCTACCTCAGCCTCTGAACCCACCTTGTTCTTGCCACTTTCAACTCTGGAATCAGCTCCCTCAACATGGGATACACACCCCCCATTAATGCTCTTCCATTCACGAGGCTAGCATAACCTTTTTAGTTTTTTCCCTTTCTTTTTTTCTTTTTTTTTTTTTTTTAGTTTGCTTCACCACTAAGAATCCATATGGATTCATGAATGTGAAGTGAACCCAACCTGCACCAAATAGACCCACAATATTTCCTAAGGTCGAGCTATAGCTTATGGGCCTTAACCATATAGGATTTGGGCTCCAGAATCACAAAAATCAATGCTCCACACAAGCTGGCCCGACTAACTGGTTAAACCGGATGCCAACCAGTAGAGCCGGTTGAGGAAAATTATGAAATTTTGACAGAATGTTCCTTCAAGAATAAGGAGACCAACAAAAAAATGGTGCACAATTCCAGGTTCGGATGAGGGAGATATGATCAAAACAAGCAGGAGTGCTCGCCAAAACCACCCAAAAAACAGTGTTGTATACGTACTGCCCTGATGAACCAGTCAAACCAACTGGTCAAACAGTTGACAAAAATTATGAATTTTTAACAGAAACCTCCTTGTTGAACAAGGAATCCAACAAAATAAATGGCACACGATTCCGAGTTCGGACAAGGGAGATACGATCAAAACAAGTTCAAGTGTCTCGAATTTGACATACTCTATCAAATCCCAATTTGAGTTTAAAACCCCGTGGGGCCCACTTACTTCCTATGGAACGATGCCAATAAATGAAAAAAAGAAGTCATGATGACACTCTAAAGTGAACTACATAGGCATTCAATGGACCATATACAAGCCCACCCGAGGCTCGGAGACAAACTAAGTCTAAAAGGGCCCTAATGGTGTTATATGAGAACGATGGGTGAGTGTGACACCCATAGGATAAATGCAAGTGCTGAGGGAAAAAATTGAGGGTCTACACTCCATTTCCTTTCTCTTTTTGTTCTTTGGGCCTTTAAGTACCCTTGTCAAGGTCAAAGGAGAAACCTAGGCGTGCTCTCTTCTACCCATACCCTATGAACTCCCTGCCAAGACGTAGTAGCCCGTGATCATTACAAATATGGATCAAATTCCCCTTTACATTTTTCTAGAAGCTCCTAATAGAAGATTCAATTATCTTCCCAACATCAAATTTGTATCCCTTCAGCAGGGCATACAAGATAATGGCTTCCTACTCCCTTATTGTGCTTAGATGCTTAGTGGGTATGATGATAGAAGCAATGAAATAAAACCACACCTTAGCTTCTTCGTGGCGGAGTCTGCACTGATTCACGGGGGCTCTTCTTGTTGAGCTCCATTTCCCTTTCCAACTCGCGCCAAGAATTTTACAATCTTCTTATGGTTTGGCTCTTTGCGCTTGTACTTAGATCCATTTGGATCTTTAACTGAGCACTTACTGAGTCCTTTCACATCTATGGGAACCCATAAAATTCCTACATACACATAATCTTCTTTCATCTCTACCATGTTGGCATAGAATTCCCTGACTACTGTAGCAAACCTAGGTGGTTTGTGCGTGCAGAACAAACTCCAGCCCCTTTTCTCGATTGTCTCAGCAAAGGGCGAGACGAACTTGCCAAAACCCCTCTCTCATATAAATCCTTTGTCGCTTAGATTCTCCCTCCAAAAAGAGTAAGCTTCATCTGAGATGAATGCATTGTCGTCTTCTGATTCTTTATTTAGCTCACTGCGCTTTGGTTTCCTCGTTTCTTTTCGATTGTTTCTTTTGGAGCTGTTTTGTTCCTCTCCTATGTCTCTAGTTCTCGCAGAATCGGGTTGTTTTGGGGCTGAGGTTCCAAATGAACTCAAGCCACCAAGCACATATTCTTCCATCATCTCACTGAGATTTGGGACTAGGTTTTGGGGTTCTGCCATTTCTGAGCTCTGATTTGAGGTTTAGGTTCTTTGAAGTCTAGGGTTTTGCACCAAGAGAAGAAAGTGGGATTTGTGTGAGAGTATGAATGATGTGAGGCAATTGGAAAGAATCGACCTTTTAATTTCTGAAACACTTTTCAATTAACGATTCAATAAATGAATGTTTCTCTTCGTTTGTCGTGACAATTAATGGCTAGGTCACAACAATAACCTTTAGACTTAACTGTGGAATTTATCTTGTGACTCTTCAAATTAAAATTTGTACCTAGCCTTTATTATCAAAACATTTATGTCACGATAAATTTTAGGGATCTACAGGTTACAATCCTATCGCGACATGAGAAATATTGTCATTTAATAAAGAATATGCATATTGCATTATCGTAAAGTATGTCGCGACATTGAGACAAATGTCGAGACATTCTTTCAATCATTCAATTTGAGATTGTGTCGCAACATTTATTCTTTGTGTCACGACATTAAATTTCAATTCGAGTCCCAAATTATTTAATTCATGATATAGCGCTGTATCAGGACATTCTTTTTCAACATCAGGCCTAAAAGTTTGTTCGCAACATGAGGGACTCAGGTCACGACATTTTCATCTTGTTGCGTGAAGATGTCGCAACCGAATTTTCAAGTGTCGTGACAAAGATTTGATTCCTCAAATGTCTACAAGTTTAAACCACCTAATTCAAATTTAATCACAATTCAATGATGCAATTCAGCTCGTGGAGAACATTTATAGCAACATAATTTCATTTAATTCAATGATGAACAACAACATTGCATCAAAATATTCAATCAAAGTATTTAAGCACCTTTAACTCAAAGTTGCTCCAAATCATTGCTCTAAAATAACTAAAATTTCTTAAACTTCAACCATGCATTATTATCTATAATAAATTTAGAGATATAAATACTTCTGTAGCTAATTTTCGCACAATTCGCTTGAGATACGTGCTTGAAATAACTGCTGATTCCAGTTCATCTTTCCTGTCTATCATTAAAAACATTTTTAGCAAATGATAAAATTTCCTAACAAACTTACTAACACAATCTAAGGTAAAACTTCCAAATCATAAAAGTAATCAATAAGCACTCTAAGTTAACAACAAAGAAATAAAGACTCGCTTGTTGCTCTCAAGAATGGGTCAATTTAATGTCCTTCAGCTAGACACAGTCAGCAGAGTGTCTTCGCTCTACTTCCTCTCTTTTTCTAATCGATCCGTCTCCTTCATGCTTCCTCCAAGATAATGCTTTAATCTCACTGTTTACCTTGAATTCACCTCCAAATTCAATCTTCAATGTTATCGAAGCCCAAAAGGTGTACTTCATAATTACTCATATATGAATCCACTCCATTCGACTTCGCTTTCCTGGGAATAACTTTAGCCTGGAGTTGTATAAAAAAGCTTATTCTCCTACCTTGAATTCTCTCCTTAAGATCTTTTGATCATGCCACCTCTTGGTGTTTTCTTTGTAGATTCTGGCATTGTCATGTTTCATTTCTCACTCTTCGCTCATTCATTCGAGTAATCTTTTCCTTTGCATCTCTGGAAGTCACACTGCTTCTCGATGGCCCACATAGCTTTATATTCCAGTTCTAAGGGAGATGACAAGGTTTTCCATATACAATTCTATATGGGGACATTCCAATGGGAGTTTTGTAAGCAGTTCTATATGCCCACAGTGCATCATCCAGTTTTATAGACCAGTCCTTCCTACTTGCATTAACTGTTTTCTCCAGAATTTTCTTGATCTTCCTATTGGAAATTTCAGCCTGTCCATTTGATTGAGGATGATAAGCCAATCCCATTAGATGTTTGATTCCATATTTGTTCATGAGTTTTGCAAAAACTTTATTTGCAAAATGGTTTCCCTCATCACTGATGATTATTCTAGGTGCTCAAAATGTTTCTTTATATAAACCCAACCACTGTGATGGCATCATTTCTGGGACAAGCTATTGCTTCCACCCATTTTTGGATACATAATCCACAACTAGAGGATGTACATATTGCCAAATGATGATAAAAGGTCCCATAAAGTCTATTCCCCCATACATAAAAAATCTTACACCACTAATTCAGGGCATTTCATTTTTCTGCTTATGTTTCCCATTCTTCGATTAAGCATCACAATGTTTCACGATTCAAAACGCCTTTTGAATAGAGAAATAATAAAACTCTGATTGGAGAATTTTCTAGGATGTCTTGTCTCCCGCAAAGTGTCCATATGGTGACATGACATTTCTCCATAATACCACCTTGTTCTCGTTTTGAACACATCTCCTTATGATCATATCTCGCTCCTTTCTATACAAAGAGGGTCATCCCATATATACAATCAAGAATCAGTTCTAATTTCCTCCTCCTCACGGTAAATAATTCAAATGGAATGACTCCATAAGTTAAGTAATTCACAATATCTGCATACCAAGGTGTTTGTATTGGTAAGATAAATAGCTGCTCATCAAGAAAATTTTCTGTTATCTCTGTTCCCTTTTCTGTTCCAACTATTCTCTCCAATCTAGACAAGTGATCTGCTATCACATTGTCACTACCCTTTTTATCCTTGATCTCAAGATCAAACTCTTGCACCAGGAGCACCCACCCAATCAGTCTTGGCTTGGCATCTTTCTTTGCCATTATATATTTAATTGCATCATGATCAGTGCGTATCACAACATGGGACCCCAATATATAAAGCCTGGATTTTTCACAAGCAAACACCATTGCCAACATCTCCTTCTTTATAGTGGAGTAGTTTTCAGGCCTCATTGAATGTTTTAGTTTGGCATAGTATGGCTCTGGAATATCTTTTCAGTTCTCTGTCCCAATACAGCTCCCATTGCAAAATCACTAGCATCACACATAATTTCAAATTCATTGTTCTAGTCTGGTGTCAACATGATGGGAACAGATACTAATCTAGATTT
Source organism: Tetrastigma voinierianum (assembly GCA_016808115.1). NCBI lineage: Eukaryota > Viridiplantae > Streptophyta > Magnoliopsida > Vitales > Vitaceae > Tetrastigma > Tetrastigma voinierianum. Next base: position 27,965 of record JAEQBH010002028.1, on the reverse strand, counting down.
AATTTTCTCAAATGCATATCTACATGATTCATCAAAATCAAATTTTGCATCTTTTTGCTTGATCTTCTGATGGCATGGAGATTTTTGAAAAATCTTTAATGAATCTTCTGTAAAATCCAGCATATCCTAGGAAGCTTCTTATTCCCTTCACTGTTGTAGGTGACATGAGAGTTTTTATAATAGCAATCTTTGCTTGGTCTACTTCCAATCCAGTAGCAGAAATCTTATGCCCCAAAACAATACCTTCGGTTACCATGAAATGGCATTTTTCTCAATTTAAAGCTAAATTCTTGTCTTGGCACCTCTGAAGTAATATTTCTAGGTTTTTCAAACAATCTTCAAAGTGGATCCATATCTTGAAGTCTCCATGAATATTTCCATAACCTCTTCCTCCGTATCGGAAAATATAGACATCGTAAATGCTGAAGGTGGCGAGAATTACATAATCGAATGGCATCCTTACAAGGCAAAGGTGCCATAAGGACATGTAAATGTTGATTTCTCCTCTGATCCTCTAGGGTTATTGCAATGCAGTTTAGCCAACTAGAATATCCATCAAGAAAACAGTAATGCAGGAATTATCTTATAACTTGTCCAACATCGGTCATTGAAGGTAGAGGATAATAGGTTCTTTCTAGTAGCGATGTTAAGTATTATTATAATTACTATCTTGCACTCCATCACATCCACGATTCTTGTAGGAATCAATTCATTCTTCTCATTTCGTCCTGTGAATCCTCCTTCTTTGGAACCACATGTCTTTGGGCTCGCCAGGGTATCTGAGATTGCATATATAAACTGCGTTATCCATTTCAACAACTTCTTTTCGACTACTTTTTCATTACTAGATTCAGCCGTCTCTGATGTTCTACATAAGTTTTCTAGCATTCTCCTCCGGCGGCCATCTTATTTGCATCGATTGAGGGGCGATTCGCTCAAATCTTCTATAGACCCGAGCTATTACTTTTATATTTTCTAAGAGTCTCCAACGGTTTTGCTCTTCGGCTAGATTAATCAGAAATTTGAAATGATAAGCTGGCTTTCCTTTTCTGGTTGCAAAAGGCATACTTCAAATGTTAGGCAATTCCTTGAGTATTAAACCCTACGGAAGGCTTTTGTTTTCTTACGCAACTTTTTTCTTCATAAGCATTTGGACCTTTACTGCACTTATTTCTCCAATCTTGAATCTTGAATCTTTAAATTTAAATTGGAGTTAAGAACCCCAACTTAAGATGCTCGACATATTGGAAATTCATCTCATTCTCATTCATTGAATTACGAAAATTACAAGCGTTGGCGATTCATAATTGACAAGAATTTTTTGTTTCTCTGAGTTTCCACGATCGACACTGCGAGTTTTGGTTGTTTCAAACTGGGATTGAGATTGAAGTGCACTTCTTCATCTCCAACCCTGAGAGTTAGTTCCCCTTTTTTCACATCAATTAGTGATGCCGATGTTGCTAAGAATGGTCTTCCTAACAGCAGTGGGATTTTTTTGTCTTCCTTCTTATCCAATATTTTGAATCCTTTAGAAGATAAATTTTCCCACTCGATCATTTTATCTTCAAGATGAGCTAATGTTAATTTTCCATGCGTAGAGTGATGGCTATGAAGTGAGCTCCCCGAGCTTAATCTTTAAGCAACCAAACAGGGCATCGAGTTGATGCTAGCTCTAGAATCACACAATGCTTTTCCATATCAGCATCCCGATCTTGCAGGTATAGTGAAGGTACTTTAGATGCATACCTTTTCTCTGTGAGTCTTTTGTATCACTACATTGCAGGTTGCTGTTAGGCTTATTATCCCTTCCTCAGTAATCTTCCTCTTTTTGCTCAATATATCTTTCATGAATTTTTCGTACGAGGCATCTGAGTTAATGCCTTAGAGAAAGGAATGTTGATCTCTATCTTCTTAAACATGTTTCTGAATTTGAGAAATTGCTTTCCTCCTAGCTTTGCTTTACTTGATCTTTAGAGGAATGGATTGAAGGATTATGGCCTTAACTTCTCCTTATTTCCTTGCTGATTAGAATTTTGCATTTATGTTGTTTTCTTTTTCTCAATAATTCCTGAACATATTTGCTCAGATTCATCTTGACTGCTTTGTCTCTGCTTGTGGTGTCCCTTGCTTTTCCTCTCCTTTCATCTAGCTCTGCCACTTCTTAGCATTAATGCCATACAGTCCCTTGGATTCTTTCTTGTGTCACTTGGAAATGAATCCTTAGGCTCTTTCTGCATAGCTTGGGCCAGTTGCCCTATCTGTATCTCCAAATTCTTCAAAGAGGCATTTGTGTTTATCGAAACTTTCTGTTATGTTGCTGGAAGTTTTCAAAGTCGAAAAAATTATTTTCATGCGATTAAATCCTTTTGTTTTCTGACATGAGAAATGTCTTGAAGGATTGAGTCCTTTTCGACCACTGATACTCCCTCTGTTTCCTCTCTTCTAACATTCTTGGAGACACAGGTAAGCATAAGCTTGTTGGTGGTCTGTCCCGAGTCTCAGAGATTTCTTTGTGCTCATCCGCTATATGAAAGGTTTAATGGTTCCCTCTTGATGTTGGTGTATAGTGTGTTGAGTTGGGGTTAGGCTTGAAGTGATAGCTGCTACTCATTCATATACTTAGCCTCCCTCGACTTGGTAGGGCTTTTTCCAACTAGTTCCTCGGCACTTCTTCTCTTCTTTCTTCCTACTTTGCTTCGAGCTTCATGGCTGCGAGTGTGCATTCTTCTTTCATTTGCTTCCTTTGTTGTTACGCCCCAGCTTTGCTTCAATGTCTGTCATTTGATCAAGCCCAATAAGACCATTTCCTTTCATCCTGCAGCTGCTCTCTGAAGCTTCAGATGGAGCCTTGTAGTTGCATTTGTAGGAGTCTTCAAATCACTTTCATGCCTCCTCACCTTCTTCTTTTAAAAGCTCCACAACAGGATGCATCAATTATACCCTTGGAGGCATAATTCATGGCATGATAGAAAATGTCCATCTTAGTGGTCAAGTCTATTCCATGCATAGGACACCTTTTCAACAATCTTTTGAATCTCTCCAATGCAGTGTAGAGACTCTCATCTTCCCCTTGCTTGAAGATAATTATTTCTCCTCTTGTCTCAGCAGTGAGAGCTGGAGGGAAAAATCTACTCATGTATGCCTCCACCGGTTCTTCCCAAGTGTTCAGTCCCACAGCCCAATAGTGAGGTCAAACCACGTTGTTGCCATATCTCTCAATGAAAATAGAATTGTTGAATCTTGATTACATCCCGGTCTCGCCCCAGTTTGAAAAACCTTGTATTTGTCATCCTTATGAATCTCCCCAGGTGCTCATTGGGATCTTCAGAAAAGTGGCCTATGAACTAATGCTGCTGCACCATATTAATTAAAGCTGGATTTAGCTCAAAAATAATTTCTTCAATGGAATGTTGTCCCATAGCTAAGTACCCCTCTTGAATAATAGGCCTCCAAAATTCCTCCATAGTGTTGGGCCTTTAAGGTCTCTCTACTTCTTCTTCTTCTTCTTCTTCTTATGGAATAGCCTGCAATCTTTCTCTTTGATTTTCCATAATTCTTGATTCTACACTAGTGACTCTTCTCAGATTCTGTAGGGTTCTCTCAATTTCAGTATCAAGAGGCAACAGATCTGCTTCTGATCTTCTATGCATTAAATTCTTCTTGAAAGTTGAAACACACTGAGATCAAATGGAGTTAATGATATAAAAAATTATATATTATTTTAGGCTTCCAAAAATATCAGTGGCTTATTCGGCCCTTCTTGTGCTTGCTTTTGTTGTTTTGTTAAAAATTTATAAAAACAAAGAAAAATGTCCAAATTAGCATTTCTCTCTTTTCTCAGAATATTGATTTTTAAATTCCTTCAATCCTCGACAACAACGCCAAAAACTTGTTGACCATTTTCTTTATATAGATCAAATTTTTGCTACTATTACTAAAGGACTATTATCTAATCCCCAGTAAAGGCATCAAAAACTTGTTGACCAAAATAGAACATGTATGCTCATAATAAAAATAATTTGTCATTGAATTCATTGAAGATTTAGTTTTTGTCAAAAATGCTGCAAGTGCAGTCGTCTGGTAATAAAGTGGACCTATAATTCTAGATATCATTCCCACATAAATCAAAAAGTAATTTCAGTTCAACTACCCTAACTACTCAAGTTCCACACTATTTGAACTCCCATTTCATATAATTTTCAATAACCTAATTAGAATTCTACTGTTTAAATTTCTACATTTATAAGAAAAGGAAAATTTAAAATCTAACTAAATGAACAGTTATTCTTGAGTAGAAATTAGGTTTCAACTCTTTGTGAACCTCTGACCTAATCTAATTCTATTCTTTCATGAACTAGAATCTGAAAATGTCAAAGAGGCAAGGTAGTATAGTTTGGATTTCTCCCTTAACCATGCATTTCACTTATTAGAGAGTCATGTTCATTTCTTAAACATGTATCTAACCAATTACTTGTAATATGATTTTCTCTGTAAGATCTAGGTATTTTTCTTTTCAATGCCATTACTCATTTCTTATATTTGTAGATTCTTTAACTGAGATGAGGCCATTGCTAGATCTCTCTGAAGATGAATGATGTCTACATCCTTAAGATCTTAGAAGAGTTATACTCTTTCTAAGCGATTAGATCCCAGCACAACAGCGGGATCGAGATCATTCCTCGAAGACGAGGAGAAATCTACAATTGATTAAATTATTAGATCCCTCGACTAATTCTCAAACCATGAGTAAATTGATGATTTATCTAAATGAAATCTTTTAGAACCATTAGTTGCTTGATAATGAGTACATCTTGCTGCGTGAAATGCATCCATGCTCTCGGAATCTCGGCTTTGTGTCACTCAAGGGCCTCCACGGAAATCGAGCTAGACAACAGTCCTTAATTGGGTATAAGTTACTAATGTTAAAGACACTTCACTTCATAATTCACGCCATTGGAATAAATTCAAAATTCTCGATCCAATCTTCCTAATTATGCAAGAAGACCATAACTAACATCAGATCTTTCCCAATGGAAGTTAGGTTTCCTAGAAAACTGAATTGTAGTAAACACTGAAATACTGATCAGAAAATTTCCAATGCAATTGTAATTAACTGAAAGAAATAAATTCCAGCTTTTCTCTAGACTTCATTAGATTCATACAGTAATCGGAATTGATTTTCAAAAAAATAGCTTAACTTGGAAACTTCTGAACAATTCACTATTTCAAGTCTAGTAAATAAATTGAAATCCTACGCTAAGTCTAAACGATGAAGAAAGAAAAATTAAAGAAAATAAAAGAAAAATATAATACAAAAGAGTCCTCAGCTCCCCAAATGCTTTGGTTTTCCATGACTAAGCGCCTCGCTTTCCTCGAGAACATAACATGAGGCCCGAAAGTGTGGGCCACACTAAGTCGAAATTTACATTGTGGTCCCAATATTCGCCAGTTGCATTCTTGGTCGTGACCTGAAAGTGTTGTCGCGACAGAGTTTTAATTCTTTGTTGTAGTTCTCTATTATAGCATGCATCATTCTGTCGCGACAGTATTTGTTTCTTCAACATTTTATTCTATCGTGACAAAGTTTCCTCTGTCGCGACAGATCTTTCTTTGGCTCTTTAACACTTTCTCCTACAAGGTCTGTCGTTCTGTTCATTCTATATCCCGACACTCTCATGTGTGATTACTGGAACATTTATGTTGTGACAACGACAATTGTGTTTGCAACATTATATATAGCTTCTTCAAATTATTTGTCGTGACCGGAGTTTTATCTCGCGGCTTGACATTTACATTTAGTTCTTGTTGCAATAATGTTCCTTGTATTGTCAACATTCTTGTCGTGACCAGGAAGATTTGTCATGACAGAGTCTTGTCTCCACTTAACTTCATTTCTTATTGCAGCTTCATTTTAATGGTGCGACATAGTCTATTGGTGTAGTAGATGTCTTCTGTCGCCACTAAGTTTTTATGTCGCGACATTACTTTCTGCCTTCAATTCATCTTTATGTCGCAACCTAGTTCTATTATGTCGCAACAAGCTTTTCTTCCTTGTGTTGGAATCTTTGTCGTGATATGGAAAAGTCTATCGCGACCTTATTTCTGCATTACTTTGAAACATTTATGTCACGACCTTAATATCTCTGTCACAACATCTAAACTTTCCTTCAGCTTGAAGTATGTCATAACATGGATCTCTTTTGTTTCAACCAGGTCAGTACACTAAATCAGCATCTCTTGTCACAACTTTGTTTCTTTGTCAAGACCAAAACCTTATCTTTCAGTGTCGCGACAGGACTTCTTCTTACAATGTCTCAACAAGGTTTCCAAATATCATTAATCATTGTCGCGACAGGAGAAATTCTGTCGCAACATAGATTATTCCTTCTTTTCCTCATTATGTCGCAACATAAATTGATCTGTCGCAGTAGTCTTCCTATATTTCTCTTTAATTTCTTGTCATGACACAAGATATCTATGTCACGATAGAACTTTTGCTCTCTTCTAGTTGTTAGTGTCACGACAGGAGCTTTTCTGTCTTGACAAGTTCCTCCTGGTGTTGACATCCAGCTGACAAACCTTGTCGCAACATCATCTCTCTTTGTCTCTATTGACTTGTTACATTCTTCTTATGTTTTGTTGTGACACACTATCTTTTGTTGCGACATAGATCTTCTTCTATACTTAGTCCTTTGTGTTGCGACAGAAGAAATACTATCATGACATTTTTCCTTAGCCATTCGCTTAGACGTTTTGTTACGACAAAAACTGCTGCAATTGCTCTTTTTCTTTTCTTTATTGCTGGATTTTTCTCCTTTCTGAATTAAAACCTACAAAACACAAAATTGGTGAATAATCCATAATTTGGCATTAAAACTTATCTGAATATACTAAAAATAAGCCATAAAAATTGATTAAAAATAGATGAGTTTAAGACTCATCACTACCAAAGACTAACTAAAGTCCCCGACAACGATGCCAAAAACCTATTTAGACCAGATTATGTATACAAATTTATGACATTTCCACCAAAGGACTATTATCTAATCACCGGCAATGGCGACAAAAACTTGATTGCTAATTTTTCGACACGGCTACCAAAGACTAACTAAAGTCCCCGGCAACAGGGCAAAAAAAACTTATTTGCTCGATTTTAATAAAAATATGTGTCTAACCCTTTTATTAAATGGGTCTATGTTTAAATTTGTTTGAAAGTGCAATTCACTACAAGTGCCGCCAGTCATCACAGTAATAAAGTGGATTTTTAAGTCGGATATAAATTCCCACAGTTGATGATAAATCAAAAGATTAACTACCCTTAGTACTCAAGATCCTTACTATTTGAACTCCAATGTTAAACTAATTAGAGAACTAGATAAAGTAATACTAAAATAATTTCAATAGTATACATTAAGAATTTAATAAAAGTGGATTTGAGAGTTCATTGAGTGAGACAACACTAGGAAGTAGAACAATGAATAATTGTGAATTTTTGCATCATTTTGAGTCATAGCTAAGCCATTATTTGGAAAGTTGAATTTTTCAAAGATGCATTGTAGTATAGTTTGGATTTCTCCCTTACCCATACATTTCACTAATTAGAGATTCATGTTCCTTTCGGACTCATGGGTCTAATCAGTTACTTGTATTATATAACCCTCTTTCTAAGATTCCTTTTCAGTACTTCACACCTAAATCTTAAGACTAAAGAATTCTTACCCTCATAAATAGGATATTGCAAGCCTTCTCCAATTAAATTAGCACCTCATCCTTCAATGTTGTTGAAATTTTCCATCTCCTTGATTAGATCTTTGCTAACACGGGATCAAAATCATTTTATTAGAAAGAGGAGAAACCTCTGAGAGATTAAACTGATACTACGTCCAACTATCCTCACACCATGAGTAAGTTAGTAATCTATCTGAGTAATCTTTCAGAGTTCATTAGTTCCAAAGTATTAGTCTACCATACCCACAAAGCACTGCTCTAGACCCTCAGGATTCTCCATCTCTATGTCCCATAGAGGTCCTCCTGGAAATTAGAGCAAGATACAGTACTTTGTTTGGGTACATAATACTAGTACTCGAAATAGTTGAGTTCATGAATAACACCAATCAAATAAATTCGAGATTCCTAACTATGGCGTTCTTCCAATTTGTGTAGAAAAATAAAAATCACCATCGACCCATTCCCAGAGGGAGATCGGTCTTCCAAAACTGGTTCACTCATATCAATGGCTAGTTGATTAGGAAAATTCACTGAAATTGCAAACGAACTAAAATAAATGAACTCCATAAATTTTCTAACATCCATTTAAATCAAAACAGTAATGAGAAAGATAATTTTGCAATAAATTCTAGCTAGAAGCTACACTTCAGTCCATTACTCAACTCCATAAATTAAATAGAAAACTAACTAAAAACTACGCTAAAACAAAATCTGCTAAAAAGGAAGTAAAAGAAAAATAAAAGAAAGATAATATACAAAGAGTATCCAGCTACCCAGAAGTTCCTAGTTTTGCGGAAGCTATGCACAGTGCCCTATATACATCTATTTATAGACTTCCCAATGATGGGTCGCACTTCAAAACTGCTTTGTGGATCCCAAAAATTTATGGTCCAAATTGGTCGCTCTATCACGACATAGAAAATTATGTCGCGACAGAGTTTTAGTCTTTGTCCCTTAACTTTTGTCGTAGCTTGCAGTTTCCGTCACGATAGGTTTCTAAGCTTATTCTTGGATTCTGTCGTGACAGACTTTGATAATGTCTCGACATAATTTTGTTGTCGCAGTCTTATTATTGTCACGACATAAAATTTGTTACAACCAGCTTCTCATACTTTTTTGCTTCTGAAAACTGTCGCGACAAACATTTTTACCTTCAGCTCTTCTACTTTGTAGCGAAAGAGTTTTCTATGTCGCGACATTCTTTCTATGGTTCCTCAACAACTTTGTTGGGAGTTTTCTTTTGTCGTGACAGAATTTCTTCTCTTATCCTTGTCTTCTTCAGAGCTGATTTTGTTGTAACATAGAAATCTTTGTTGTAAACCGAACTTGTCTTAGTTTATCGTGATTCTAACTATTTTTAATACATGACCTTAACTTTCTTCGTCGCGACGAATTCTATAGCTTTTTTGTCGCGATAAAAAACTTTTGTGTCGTGACAGAGATTGTGCCTTCAATTCTTCATTATGTCGCAACGAAAAACTTCTTTGTCGCAACATTCTTCCTATATTGCTTTTCAACTTCTTATCGCGACAAAGATTTTTTTTGTCGCAACAGAGTTCACCTCAACCTCATGTTTTTTTTGCCGCGACAAAGTCTTGTTACCCTTTATTGTGAACTTTGAATTTTATGTTGCAACAGAGTTTTCTTTATTGCGATAGAAATCCTTCCTTGAGCTGATCCCATGCTGAAAAATTTATCGCAACATAAAAACACTTGTCGCAACTTACTTGTGTTATAACCTTGCCATTTTCTATCGCGACAGAGTTGTCTTTTGTTGTGACATAGTTCATCTGCTATCTTCATTCTTTTATGTTGCGATAGAGTAAGGATTGTCGCGACAAAGTTCCACTGCCATATGCATTAATAAATGTCGCGACATAGTCAAGAGTGTCACGACAGTCTTCTTTACACACTTTTTCGAAAGTGTCGTGACATAAAAACTCTTTCAATACATGACGGATTCTATTTCTTCACTTGAAGTGACACGGACTTTATTCACGACATAAAGGTACGCTAGTTGCGACATAGCTGCATTGTTGGTTCCTTATTGATTACGTCTGCATTCAAACATGTCCACGGCGAAATTTACTTACTACTTTCTTAACTTTTCCTTCTGGAATTATCTCTTTTTCAATTAAAATCCTGTAAAACACAAAGTTTGTGAATTTTCCATAATTTAGCATTAAAATGTATCTTAACTGCTAAAAATATGCCAGAAAAATAGATTAAAAATAGATGAGTTTAGGACTCATCAATCCCTCACTTGTGTCTTGGCATAGTGAATGAGATCGGTTGCATTGTCAACGGTGGAAGCCAAGTACATCGGTGTCGGATTAGGATGTGCCTGAAGTGTTTGGATGGAAACAAACACTTAATGACTGGTTTGACATTCTCTCATGTTCCCATAAATGTGATAGCACAAATTGCCATTAGCATTTCAAAGAATCACGTGCGACACTCGGGTAGGCTGCCATATAAATTGGAGCATGTTTTCCTTGAGATCATGCACAAAAATGGGATGTTACTCTTGAATTTGTGCGAACCAAGGATCAACTTGCAAATATTTTAACAAAACCCCTTAACGAGGAACAATTTGTTAAATTTCGAATGCCATTAGGATTAATCACCTTATAATTTTGAGTTAAAACAACTTAAAATTATAGGGAGATCACTTGAATATCTAAGGGGGAGAGTCTGTTGAAAAATCTAGAAAACTAGTAAAAGTTGACCAAACAATCGACCAGTTTACTTTCGGTTGGATTTGAAACCCGGTCGACAGTTGTTGGTAGATGGGGCTTCAGAGCCCCCGTTTTACGTGCCTCCTCTTTGTTCCGGACACCGCCTGCACTCCGAAAACCTCTCTTTCCTCTACAAAACCCTAGAACCATGCTGAGTACCTTAGATCTTCAGTTCTAGGCTGCAAGTCTTCAATCCTTGGCCATTTCCGATTTGGTTCTTCGCGGTTAGGGCTTGGGTTCTCCATGTTTTTGCTATACAAGCCGATTTACCTTCTCTTTAGTACGTTTGAATATATATATATATATATATATATATATATATACTTTCTCCTCCTATATATATATATATATATATATATACTTATATATCTTCTCCTAACTCTATATATATATATATATTTCCTACATGTTGTACTCTACTCATTTCCATTTGGGTATAGCTTTGCTCAGTTTTCCTAGGGGGTATGTTCTGTTTGGGGCTTTTCCCCTTGATCTGCTGTTTTTGGGTTATATCTAATGGTTTGGGGTTTTTCCTTTATTTTCTAGGTTTTTCATTAGGTATATTGTGTTTTCTCAGTTTAGAAGCTATTCTTGGGCAGTGAATGATAGGCCAATCTTGGATCCCGAGTCTATATTGTTCCGGGCCTCTGTTGTAAGGGTGGACTGCTTTTAGGACATCCTTGTGTTGTTTTGAGATTAAAGTGTTTAGGCCCCTGCCTTGTTTTGAAAATCCTGTGTTTTTACAAGAGTCTGGCAGTCTATATTGGTTCACATTGTCTGTTCCAATGTCCAATTCATATATCTAAAGATCGAATCACTCTTCGGGTCTCCTCTTCAGAGTCCTCTTAGAATGTCTCTTAGAACCTTCATGCTTCTCCATTTATCAGTCATTAACTTTGAACCTGTTCTTTCAGATTATACTCACTATGGCACCCAAACATGAGTCTGCATCTACACTAGCCTGAGGTAAACGTCCCATGGTACCGAAGACTGAGACTGACCCTGCACATGTGCGCGACGAACCTAGAGGGTGAGGGTTGGTATGAGTCTTTTCAGATCACAGGTTGATCATGAGCACTACTATTCAGACTTCCGTCAACGAAAGGTCATTACAGGCCAGAACATCGACTTCTCCTCACTAAAGGGATCCCGCCTTGAGGCCCTATTCTCCGACATGAGGTGGCTCCCACTTGTCATACTCCATGAGCCAATCTACCCCACACTTATCCACGTGTTCTTCGTTGGGCACACATTTCAAGTTCGCACATCTCTAGTACGTTACAGGGAGTCAAGTTCGACATTGGTGCGTTAGAGCTTTACCATCTCTTATCTATCCCTAGCACCGATGTACAAGTCTTTGAGTCGAAGACTTAGCCTCGGAGTTGGCGGTTTTTGATCCCTGCAGCGTATGTCGCCTGAAACCATAGAGACATAGAGTTGGCCCCGACTATGGAGCCGTGGCCTAACACGCAGGGAGGCACCCTCCTTCGTTTGATTATAGGCCACTGTATCCCTCATGGTGGTCATTGGAACGAGGTATCTTACCTCAACGTCTTCCTTCTAGTTTCTATTCTAGTCAGATGCCTAGTGGACCTTGGTTGTCTCATGATGACCGCATGGTAGCCCTAATCCTGACTTAGGGGGGGCCAACGTACTTAATATGGTTTCTTTGTTCTGTATCTTCATCTTCCATGACTGGGCTTTCTGCGATCGGACGACATGCGGAGCTAGAGACATTACAACACTTTCACCACCTCACGCTCGGACGTATGGGGATTCCTCTTCTGGAGGCCCATGACTGAGCCCTCGTAGGAGGATGAGTTTGAGTATGGAGATAAGGGCTTCAATCAAACTCGGTTGAAGGATGATCTACACATCCCTCTACTCTAGACTAAGTATCCTCCATCATATGGCATGCCACCATTTGACACTGATTATCCGTCGGAGCCACTACAGATGCCTCGGTACACCTAGTCGCCCTGACATACTTTTTATCACAATATCCTTGATCAGCCGTGGGTTATGAGCAGCCTGATACCTCATATCATTTCCGATCCCATTACACACCGCCTCCAGAGCGTAGTCTTACTCTTCATATTGTGAGAGCGATGTTAATGCTCACACATGGACTTTTCGTGAGTGCCGCGGGATGATATCACTAGTTTCCACACATCAGCTCGAGAGCGATTCGACATGCATACCACATAGCTGAGTGTCATTCATCATCATCATGCTAAGATGATGGCCACCATGATCGCCGGTTCATGTATCTCGAGACACGTTTAGACGATTTTGAGACCCGGTTGGATCAATAAGATGCATGCTTCACTCAGATTCTAGATTCTCAGTGAGAGATGATGGACTATCTGCGTTCGTGTTTCCCTCCTCCAACACCTTAGGCTCTCAGTTTTTTCACTTTTTTGGTGCACCCCCCTTGATTTTTTTTTTTTTTTGTTGACAAAAGGGGGAGAACTTTGTATTTAGGAGTATAGTATACTTTGTATTTAAGAGTATAGTATGCCTAGGTGATTGACTTACATGTATTTACATTTACAAACCTATTGTATGGTCAAATCTTGTAGGCATTGGTTATATATATACACATGCTTTTGATTTCATTGAGTGCCTTAAATGATGTTATTCTTTATCATAATTCATAATGCATGTTATTATATTCTTCTTGATTTATTAATGGAATATTTGGTTGAGAGGGAGCATTACTCTTCCTAAATAATCTAGGTTTGTCATCATCAAAAAATGAGAGATTGTTGGTCTAAGGGTACCTTGAATTGAGGTTTTGATAATAACAAATCAAGGTATTAAGTTACTAATGGTTTACTTGAGATAAGTGATAGATTATAGATAATTATGAACTTAAAGACTACATCATTTATCCAAGATTTGAATCAAGAATCAAGAATCAAGCTCAAGAAGAAAATCGGGATTCCGAGTTCAAGCATACCATGAAGACCTTGTAAACTTAGGAATCTATGTAAGATGAATGCAGTGGTGCACTTTAAAGATAGCTATCATTCACATCAATTATATAAACTCGGTTTCAAAACCAAAATTGCATATCTTTTGAAAACTTGAGTTTGAGCATAAAACCTTAGACTTTATAATCCTAAAATGAACTGCAATGTTTATCTAAGGTTTAGAAATAAAAAACACATCAAACTGAACATCTAAAAGGTAAGTCGGTTCCTCCTCAACCAGTCGACCAGTTGGTGTGGACCATGGAAATGGTTGACCAGGGTGGTCGACCGTTTAGATGCAGTAGCCAACCATTTTTTGTCGACCGGTTAGATGCAGTAGCCATCCATTTTGGTAGAACTAAAACAATCGACCGATTCATAGAAACGGTCAATCGATTCGTTGAAACGATCGTAGGTTAGTCGAAGGCCAGTCCGCAGTTGATCAGTGGTCGCCAGGTTGATCCGCGGTTGAGTTCTCCCAATAGATTATATTTCAATAGCGATAAATGGTTAGTGTCACATTAACCAGTCGTAGTTCGTTGACGGTTGGTAGCTAAAAAGCTAACCGAGATCCCACTCTATAAATATAGTGTAGGGGATCACTTAAGAGGTAAGACATTTACACTTGTTGAATATCCTCTCAACCATCATTTCCCTTGTGAATCATTTCTCAAACCAAGATTGTGAGTGCATTCATTACATTTGCATATTTTAGAGTGCCCACTTGTGTTCATAAAAGCTTGAGTTGTATTTGAAAGATCTTGAGAACTTGAGAGTGTCTCTTTGTACTTGAGTGAGAAGGCTTCAAGTGTGTATAACTTGAAGAATTTGTGAAGAGCCCATTGGAACCATAATCCAAGTGTAAAAGAAGAAGCTCGGGTTAGAGTTTGCTACTAGTGGAACACTCACCGGTTGAAGGTTGAGGAGAAGTGAAAGTAGGCAAGAGTGTGCCAAACCACTATAAATCTAGTTTTTTATTTCTCTATCCCTATCTTTTATTTATTGTTATTGCATTGAATTGAAGATTTATTATTATTGTGCGAAATGTTTTTGAGAAAACTAATTCATCCCCACTCTTGGTTAGGTTGCTAAGTCCTAGTGAACTTTCAGCAACCATATGCGTCGATGAATTAAGTTCAATATGGAGGTACCCCATTGATTTGCACATAAACGTGTAGCTAGGCAGCTCCGAACCAACAAAATTTGTAAACCTATACCTTCTACTATTGTAGCCTAGCTACTGCAGTATAGCGGCTCTAGGGTCGAACTCAGGGATGGGTTTTCTTCGTACAAAATGATTTATAGTGATTCAAAATGATGAATTTCAGTTTGGATATTTAGGTTTTGTAAAAACAGGGGATTTTGATGGTGAAAACTAACAATAAAATAAATTAAAATGTAAAAGAGAACTCCTTGATGCGTTGGGTCACTGGGGTTAAGTCTCTAGGGTAAATGAGGATTTCCAAGGTCCTTTCCTCGCGTTAGGGAGGATGACCTATAGTCATCTCCCGCACCAGATCCTCATGTAGCTATAAAAACTAAGCCTTATTAAATCTCTCTAAAAATGGCATTCACTGACCATTAATGTTCTCGATCCCGGTCTGAAACAAATTCTCCTTGACTCACGTTACAATGGGTAATAAATGGTAACTAATGAACATCCGCAGATGTAGTAATAAGCATCCAGTGAGCACTAAAAAGATTACTAAGTACTGACCATTCAACATGAATTAAAGGGATCTAAACCTAGAGTTAAAAGGAGAACACAAATGACAATGAGTACCTGTGTGAAAAACATGGAACTCCTCATTTTGCCCTAGATCTTGTGCCCAGTGACCCTCTACTTCAAAGAGGAAGGGGTTCTAGCCACTCATCCTCCGAGTTGTCATCCTCAGAAGGAGTTTGGCTATCTAGAAAGTGAGAGAAAAGAAGAGAAAATGAGGCTGGAGAAAGCGAGAAGGCTGGCTTCCCTTGAGTTTATTGGCGCGAGAAAAAAGGGGTCTCACAGTTACCGGTGTTTGCTTGGGCTTATATCGCCCCAATAATACAAATTACCAAAATCAACAAAAGTAGTTAGCATTTACAAGGACAAAATGGGAAGAAATCAAAAGAGGAACAAAAAGGCAAAAATCCAAACGGGCAGCAAGAACAGTGTTGCAGGGTTGAAAAGTGAATAGTGCGCAGGGGACTTGAACAATGCGTAGGAAATGGGTAGTTTCGCAACACTATGAAATTTTGCAGGTTGCGAAAATTTTGGCTGCGAAATCTTTGCGAGGTTACAAAATTTTCGCAGCCTTGCAAAATTCCTCAGTGTTAGATTTTCTACTTTTGCTCTTCTTTCCGCCCGAGATCGATGCGATGATGAGTTCAACTCGGGTTCTTCGTGTTTGAATTGACTCGATAATTTTGGCATAAATAGCTTGTAAAAACTACAAAATTAGCCATAAAATGCGATCAGTAGAATAGCAGGGACCTTAATGTGAAAATCGGGTTAATTACGTTGATTAGTACACAAAAAGTGCTTAAAACCTGCAATAAAAAGGGTTCAAAATAGAACTTTTTGAGCACTAATCACCCATATATGAACAATCATAATTTTGGATGGGACCATCACTCAAACACCTCATGGGACACAAGTCATAACACTCTTCATTCTCCACAAATACAAAGATCAAGCCTAGAAGAAGCTATGGATTAATTAAGATGAACTTAAGTTGAATCTACCATTGCATAACTTGAATTTTCAGATCCAATGGATTTGAAATGGACTATGCTTAAGTTGGGTTGCCCCCGGGTTTCTTGTTAAAAAATGAGATGAGTGAACCTCAATAAGAGGAAATGTCAAACCTTGAGGCAATCATGGTTGAACTTAGAAAATATCAAGATCAATTCGTGTAGGAGGGTGCCGCAGCGCCTCCCTTAAGAGGAGTTAAATGTTGAAAATGGAGTGGATGAATTAGCCTTCACAATGTTGAATTAGCTAAGACTATGCATTGAAATGCTGAAGAGCAGTGTTAATATTCAAAGGCAGCAGCATACTCGACTTGGACTTGAAAAGAACAACCTCTGAAAAGAGAATGAGTATACAAGGGGAACTAGTGGCCCAAACACGTGAATGATAGGAGAACATGGCTAAAAATGTCCTTTGAAGGACAACATAAGAGCTTGACATCATTCTTGAGAAGAAGAAAGAAAGAAGAAGAAGAAGACTTGAGCTCTAGTAGATGTCACCTCGAAACAATAAAGAACTTAAGAAACTCACAAGAGGAGATGATGATGCACAAGATTTGAAAGCCTTAGTTATAATGGAAGATGAGCCAACTTTTCCAAAATCCCATGACACAACAAAAGATGAAGTTCTAAGGACTATTGCGGAATGACTCCATGGGGTGAAAATTGAGAAAGTAACCCCCATGTCCAAGGTGGAGGAGTGCATCTTTCAGTTGAATAAGGAAATGGAAGCTACCATTATGAAACAAAAAGAAGAAAATATCAAAAATATGATCGTGAATGACTATGTGCCCAAATTTCTATTAGAGCATAACTATAAGTTCTTAGGAACTTATGAAGGAAGGAATCACCAACCAATCCATAGTTGGTAGAGTTAAGTTAGACTCTACAAAAATAGAGCAGCTTCTTAGGAGGCAAACCAAGTGCAATTTTCTTTTCTTGTCTTTTATTTTCTTATTTGTAGTGTTCTTATTTATCTTAGTTCAATTTTAGAGAATCTTTCTTAGTTTGATTTTTGTTTTTGTGTTTGTGTGTTTTGTAGGTTGAGGCTGAGATTATCAAGCATGAAGATGATGTCCTCAAGTGTATCCTTTGTGAGGATACATGATTGGAGAAATTGCTAACCAATGAAGGGTGGTGAGTAACCTCGATTCTCATGCATCACTCAAGCGATGGTCATGATCAGCTCTGATCATCAGGGGAGTCCCCTCTACCTCTCTATCTTTCATGTTTTTATTACATTGAAAACAATGTAACATTTGAGTATGTGGGAGGAAATGGGTTGTGATTTGGTTCGATTTGTGCAAGTTTTAGTCTTTGTCTTTGAGCCTTATAGTTGTATTTTGTTTGTGTTTGGTTACTTAGTTTGTTTAGTCTTGTTGCTTGCGTTTTTCTTTTCTTTCTTTTGTGTGGCTGTGTTAGTGTGTCCTTGCATGTGCTTTTCTTTTATTTTTTTTGTGTGTTTTCGTGTATCAATTGAGTTGAATAAGGTGTCATGCATACTTTTTGGAAGACATGAAATTTTTGACTTCAATGTTTGTGAACCATCATTTAGGTGCTCGAATTATTTGCTTGATTTAGAATGATATTACATAATTAGTTGTAGGTGACTTAGTTTGTCTCCCTCCATATTTTTGAAGTCTTATAGGAGACATGTGCACACACACACTAGATCTCTTTTATATACCTTGGTTCTGGCCTTCTTTTCTGAAATTGAATTTGGCTTGAGATGCCTTAACTCTTTAAGTGATAGGACACCTTCAAAAGAGGGCCAATGAGTCCCAAAATTGCAAAATCAAAAGAAAAAACTGAAAAATAAAAAGAAAGAAAAAGTTTGAATAAGTGAGTGGATTCAATTGGAATCCTCGATCCCATATTCTAAAGAGGGTGCTTTCAAAATAGCTAACAACTTGAGCCAACTGACCAGGTATTGTGGCTTCAGCTGCTCGTTTCGCAGGATTGGAGGAAGGGTCATACTCACAAGAAGTAAATTAGCAGTTTTCTAGCTAAGTGTTCAGGGTAAAGTTCGAGGGGAACTTAATGCCCGGTGCCCTTAACCAACTAGTGGGGAGTCACCAATGGATCCTTGCTACAAGAACACTTTCCTAAAAATCCTTAGCATTGCATCATATTTTAGGGTTGTGTTTGAATAAAAAGGTGAGTTCTTATCCTTTTCTAGTTAACTTCTTTCAAAAGAATGAATTGAGTTTGAGTTTGGGGGTGTTGAAACCTTGTTTTATACTTGAGATCTAAGCTAAAAATCTTAACTAAGTTTCCTTAGGAAAGGTAATTGACAATTTGGAGGGTAGTTTACTATGTTCACCATGCTATTCTATGCTTTGTCATTCAAAGATAGAAAATTCTTTTAGGATCCCCATTTTGGTTACTTTGTTACTGTAGAACTCTTTCATTATGTCCTTTTGAATTTGTTGCTAGCACCTTATTTATCTCATTATGTCATTTGTGTTTAGTTTGTTATGTTTTGTGTTTTTCCTTTGTTTGAGAACAAGCAAGGATTTAAGTTTGTTGGTGTGATGAGTATCGTAAATACTCATTTTATCTCTATGTTTTGCGTAGTTTTTAGTAATTTTATGGTACAAATAAGTGTCATAATTGATAGGAGATTTTGTGTTATGTAAAATGGTAAACCTATATGCGCAAGTGCACGCATCGCCTCAAGTAAAATAATGGAAGTATAAATATCGTCCCACAGAGATTGGGTTACTAAGTACTGAAATTGGATAGTCCTAGCTTTATTTAGATGGTGGAAAATATGAGAATAAAAAGTAAAATAATAAATAATAAATCTTAATAACCTTCAGGATAAGAAATAAAGTTGAGAAACTAGGGTTTTAGATTTCATTTAGTAATCATTATGTATTAGGTCTAATTTATCCCCAATTAACATTCAAATCACTATTAATGGTAAGTCTCACTATTGCATATGTGGATCTCTCTCGAGAATCACAATCGTCTTAAGAGCTTAGGTATTTTATGTGGCTCAGCCCCCGAAAGTCCTAAGAGTGCAATGAACGAGAGCCTTAATTACCACCTGAGCCCATGAGAATCTCCTAGCAATGAAATTGTGATGTTCTAATCATAGTCTAATTCAACTCTCATTCTCGGTCTCAGAATTGAACCACAACTCATATCAATGGTGATTAATCATCAGCATGTATAAAATATAGACTAGAAAATTTAATGTAACTATAATCTAAACATTAAATGAAGAGTAAATCGGGTCCCACTATTGTACAAATCCTAACTTGAAACTGCACTCAAAAAAACCATGAAAATAGGATTAATTCATGGAGAAGAGAAAAACAACCAAAGAAAAGTGAGAGAACATAAAGAGGAGAAGTAATAGCCTATATGGAAAATGTGATGCTCAATCTCCTCTTCAAATCTTCATCTTCTTCTTCAATCTTCTTCTTCTTCCTTGTGCCCTAGGGTTTGGAAACCCTAAGGGCTTATTTCTCTGCCAAGAAAACTCCCTACTCTCAACTCCTCCCCGCCAAAAACTCCCCAACCCCACCTTTAAAATGCCTTATTTTCCCTTTTAATGGAAAAAAAATGGCTTGAGACAAGATGGGCTTCGAAAAAAATATGAGCCTCGGCATCACGCTGTAGCGTGATGGATTTGGTGCTACAACGTGGCGGAAATTGAAACACATTGGAGGAGTGAAGACCAAACCACGTTAAGTCGTGAGTTGCTCACGCTTCAGTCAGAACCTCCTGCTTTGGCATTCTTCACTCCTTTCTTTATAACTTCTTCATCTGGACTTCGAATCACTCGATCTTGGTGTCTACGGAAAGCTCTCGAAGTCTAGAATCTACCCATGCCAATGAGGGAGCCATAGAATTACATCACGCAGGCGAAAGGATCACATGTTTTCTATGACTACATGATGACTTTGCCGATTTTTCTTTGATTTCGCTCCCTTCCACTCAACAGTTGTCCTAAACACAAAATTGAGAAAATAAAGCATTAAGACACTTATTTTATATCTTAAAACTACTAAAAACTAATAAAAACATGGGGATAAAATGAGTATTTAAGATGCTACGTGATGCTTTATTTTAAGATTTTGTGATTAGGTCCTCCATTGAGAGGAAACGAGCAAAATCAAAGAAAAAAATTAGCAAAGCCATCATGCAGCTGCAGAAAACATGTGATCTTTTATCTACATGATGTCCATCCATGGTTCCCTCATTGGAATGGGCACATTCTAGACTTCGAGGGCTTTTCATAGACACTAAGATCACGTGATTTGAAGTTCAGATGAACAAGTGATGAGTGCCTAAAACACTCATGCCATACCCGCGTCTGTCTTATGGTTTTAGCACTATTTTACAGTTCAATACGCATTTTATTGCCCGATATTTGATTCTTGCATTTTATGTGAATAGCAGGTGGAACGAGTAGTTTTTTGGATCATTTTGGAGCAGAGAGAAGAAGAGCAGAAAGCTGGCAGGAACATCACGATGCCTCAACGTCGCGACGTCCCCATGTCGCGACATCCCAACGTCGCAACATTGGGTCAACAAGAAGAGGAAGTCAACAAGTGACTAGCGTCAGCGGCCTCGAGTTGCAAAGCCGCCAGCTGATAGCGGCGTCACGATGTCGCCCGGCGTCTGGCGTCGCGATGTCGGTGTGATTTCTACGAACATCATTAAAGCAAAGGACGAAATCGAAGGGATCGGAAAAGCGTGCGGATGGTACGGAAAGCGCCGCGGCGGCGACCCGGATCGATGGAGAAGACACTTGCTTTTGTATTTTTTCTTCTTTTCTGAAAAACTGCTGATGATTTATAGATTGATTAAGTGTATAATCAAGTCCAAGATGTTCTAGAATTCTATCTAGGGTTTTGTTGAACCCTGTCATGATTTCATGGATTAAGATCTTGATTTTATATTATTTATTTATTTATGACTTGTTGCATTATCTACTATGTCAGTGATTTATATACATGTGATGTCAGATGACATTGGCATGATTTTAACGCTGGTGTCAGAGATCGAGAGATGAGGGCCTAGGGATGCGAATAAACGACCCTGGTAAAATAGAGATATCTCAATTCCGAGGGTGGCGATTAAGGTTAGAACATTTAAGCGTTCGGGCGTTGGGTTGGGGTAGAGATACACTCTGACCACCGCTAAGCGAGAGATAGTAGTCACCTCGAGAGAGGGTATCTCGTGGTCAAATCTCCGCCATCGATAAGTCGCGAATAGGCCGAATAGTAATTTCTCTAGGTAGTAATCCATCAAAGTGGCGGGAGGCAGGCCTAGTCTCCACAATACGTTGATTTACTAAGTCATTAGTTTAGTTTAATCTCACACCATAGTTAACTAGTCATTAAAAGATTAAGTCCAGACAATATTGCAAGGCTAATTTCAGTAGTCAACGCACTTCTCCCCGTTGATCGATATCTGTACCCTAGGTACACTATATTACTTGAGGCGACGAGTGCACTTGCGTACATAGGCGTACACCTTTTACACATCACACTTTCGACCTATCAAGTTTTTGGCGCCGTTGCCGGGGAGTAGTTTTAGAGTTGATATTGAAAAACTACAATTATATATTACTCCGAAATTCTTATTTTTATTTTCATTTTGCTTTTACAAGTGCTTGTAATTTGGTTTTTGCGTTTGGTGTGTGGTTTGGATAAGGTTATTATTGAATGTATGCGAAGCGGGAGTCGAGATTGAACTACGTGCAATTTGATCCTAAGCTAGGAAAGAACTTTACAGTTCTGTGAAGACAAAGAAGCCTGACCACAAAAATCTAGCGATCATGCAGGACATTGTAGAGCAAGATCATGGCCAAAAGCAAAATGAGCCGCAAAGGGGTCATAATGGGAATAATGGAAGGAATCAGGTGCCCAGACCATTTATACAGCCTGATGATCCATTCATGTTGGTAGAAAAATTTGCCCTGCCACCCACAGTTGTTCATACGACTATCCAAAGACCACCTATTCAAGCAAACAACTTCAAGCTAAAGTCAGTGACCTTACAGATGCTTCAGAACATCTTGTTCCATGGATTGCCAAATAAGAATCTGAATATGCACTTGACCAACTTCATCGAGGTGTGTGACATGGTCAAGTATAATGGGGTAACTGAGGAGGCACTCAGACTGAGATTGTTCCCGCTCTGACTAGGTGATAGAGCAAAAACACTGGTTTACAAGTCGTACCGATTCTATTGCTTCATGGAGCATGACCTAGTCTGAAGTTTAAACAAAGATTCTTCCCACCTAGAAAAATTGCCCAGTTGGTGCAAGAGATCAATACATTTGGACAACTGGGGAGAGGCTTGGCGAAGCATGGATAGATTTCCGCATGGCTGTTGAGGAAGTGCCACGCCTCAGAGCTGACTAGGTGGATGCAAGTCCATACTTTCTATAACGGTCTGAAGAATGCGACTAGAACAGTGATTGATGCCTCGGCAGGAGGTGCACTGATGAAGAAGACCACGGACCAAGCATATGAAATCCTAGAGGATCTTTCACGAATACTGTCGGTGGCAGAGATAAGATTACACAGTGAAGGCCATGGGTGCCACGAGATATGAGGTTCTCAACAATGCAGTTACTCATGTCGCCTGACTTACTAAAAGTGACTAGACGGCAAGATCTTAGCGAATGCTATCTGAGACCGACCCATGGGAGTTGTGTGAATTTTGTGGATCGGCTTGGCCCGATCTGAGAGAATGTCGATTGGACAACAAACAATAGAGCATGCTAGTATGTGTGGGGTTTAATCGGAAATTAGTCATGACCCAGTTAGGGTCGATTATGGGACTTGACAAGCTTATCATAACCGGAGTCGAGGCGAGGGTGGGCGTAATAATCGGAATAATCGGAAGCGGTCGGGGTTATGGATGGAGGAACAAATCAGAACAACATGCCACCACCCAGTAGGCGAGACCACCTCAGGAAAAAGTGGACTTGGAGACAAGCCCTTCCGCAAATGCTTACCTCGCATCACAGCCTTTATGGAAGGAGACAAAGGCCAAAGCATGCAACACCGGGCCACCCGATTGAACAATCAAGCGAGCAGGTGAGAAATTTAAGTGCCGGATGGGCGAATGGCCAATCTATTGTGGTCAGGGTTCCTTACCAAGCAACTTGGAAGTGAACCAGGACAAGGAATGAACATGTAAAAGCGATTTGCAACGAGAAGTGGTATAGAATCTGGCCCAGGGCAACCCCGATTGATAGGGAGAGTAGAAAGCTGAGAAAGTCATCGGACGATCGAGGAATGATAATCTGAGAGAGAAACGACTGATAGAAAAATTTTTGTGGGAAAGAATGCAGGAGCAAAGGATCTCTCACCCCATAGCCCAATTCAATATCTAGCGCCTAAAGAAAGAAGAATAAGGCTGGATAAACGATTCACCCAGTTTATGGAAGTGTTCAGAAATTGCACATCAACATTGGTTGCTAATGCTGCGGAAAAAATGCTAAGTTATGTCAGAATTTATGAGACATCTTGTCACATAAGAGACGCCGGTTGAAGCGGTCGGCCTCGAGGAATGTAGTGCCCGTCAACCCGGAGGCGCCGCGAAAGCTTAAAGACCCCGACAGCTTCACTATCTCTTGCACCATCAGGGACGCCATCTTTGAAAGAGCTTTGTGCGACTTAGGAGCTAGTATCAATCTCATGCCTTTATCCATATTTAGACACTTGGGATTAGGTGAGCTCGTCAGTACAGTCACACTTGATTAGGCGATAGGTCCTTAAAGCGTCAAGGGGTGTCGAGCGTTCTAGTAAGTCGACAAATTCATCTTCAGTAGTTTCATTATATTAGATATGGAAGAAGATAAAGAGATACCTATAATATTGGGTAGGCCCTTTCTCATAACTGGAAGGGCAATGATTGACGTACAGAGGGGAGAGCTGAAATTGAGAGTAAATGAAGATGAAGTTAAGTTTAATGTGTTCGAAGCCATAAGACACCCTGCCGAGAGTGATACGTGCTTCATGGTAGAGACCGTAGAGGCTATAGTGTCTAGCCAAAGTGGTCTCTCAACGACCAACTGGAGGCTAACTGGTGCAAAGTGATTCGAAATGTTGGGAGGCAATTCGAGGATACTGTAAAATGGATGGATTCATTCGAACGATGAAGGAAATATTTTGAATCTCACCAGGCGAAAATACTAAAACACCCGGTGCCATACATTGACGACCACCCAAGATGGAGAAAAGCCACTACCTAGCCATTTGAAGTGTGCTTATCTTGGGAGTGCCTCCACCTTACTAGTGATTATTTCGGGCGTCCTATAAATAGGAAGATAAGTTATTAAGGGTACTCAGAGATCACAAAAATGCGCTTGGATGGTCTCTGGTTGATTTGAAAGGAATTTTCCCTTCTATATGCATGCATCAAATTTTGCTAGAAGATGGTCATAAGCCTTCAATGGAAGCACAGAGGAGACTAAATCCAACTATGAAAGAGGTAGTCACAGCGGAAGTGCTAAAGTGGCTAGATCACAGGAGTTAATTTATCCTATTTCTGACAGTGCATGGGTATGTCCGGTCCAGGTAGTACCCAAAAAGGGAGGAACAACCGTCATAAGAATAGAGAATAACACATTACTGCCTTCTAGAATAGTCACCAGCTGGAGAATTTGTATTGACTACAGGAAACTAAATAAGGCTACTCGAAAAGACCATTTTCAATTGTCGTTTCGTCCGGATGTTGGATAGACTAATGGGACACGAATATTGTGCCTTTTTGGATGGTGTTAGCTGATTAGATTGCTATAACCCTTGAAGATCGGGAAAACTGACATTCACCTGCCCCTATCGGTTGTCGCATTGACGGATGCCCTTGATGTGCAATCTGTAGGGCACATTCGGCGTTGTATGATGGCCATATTCTCCGATATGGTTGAAAAGACAATTGAGGTGTTCATGGATGATTTTTCTGTCTTGGGGAACTCCTTTGACAATTGCCTGGAAAATTTGAGATCGGTGTTGATTAGATGCGAGGAGACCAATCTTGTACTTAATTGGGAGAAGTGCCATTTATGGTCTGAGGGCATTAATACTTGGGCATCGGTTTACTGCGAAGGAATAAGGTGACAAACAATGAAGAAGTCACTGCCTCCACCCTCATCTGTAAAAGGCATAAGAAGCTTTTAGGCCCACCTTGAGTTCTATAAGCGTTTCATAAAGACTTACCTCATATTGCAAGTCGTTTATCTAATTTGCAGATCGGGACGCCATTTGAGTTTGATACCGCGGTGCATGCAAGCATTTTTGTCTTGAAAAGATAAATTGGTATCGGCTCCTATTGGCGCTTTGAATTGGGCCTTTATTTTGAGCTAATGTGGCGCAAGTGACTATACGATTATGGACCAATGTTAGGGGCGAGAAAGCGAGAAAAATATTCGGGTTATCTTATGCTAGCGAACCTTGAATGATGCCCGGTGAGCTATGCCTGCGAAGGAACTATTAGCCATTGTCTTTGCCTTTGATGAAATTTAGGCCACATTTGATTGGCAATAAGTAGTGGTCCACACTAACTACTGTTATAAAGTACCTAATGACCAAAAGACCTTGAGTAAGACTAATACGATTGGGTACTCTTAACGAAGTCGGCTTAGAGATTAAAGACAGAAGAATGAAAACCTTTAATGTGCAAAAATCTATCTGCAGTTAGAGGGCAAGAGATGAGGTCCATGAATGCGAATTCCACGATGAAGCGACTCTTAGCTAATGAAGACAAAGGGTGGTTCATGGTTTTCTTGACTCGTGAATTATTTGAGTGGCCAAGAGTGATCCCTCAAAATTTAGCTATCAGCGGAAAAAAGAGGTTCTTCGCACACTTGAAACACTACTCTTGGGAGGAGCCTATTCTATACAAACATTGTCTTTGACAGTGATAAAGCGTCATGTACCCAGGTGCGAGATGGTCGGTATTCGAACCCTTGCCTTTACCATGTGGGGCATTTCGGCGACCGAGCAGCTGACCAAGGTACTTCAATCGGGTTTCTGCGGCTGGCTTATTCAGGATGCTCACCATTTCGTATCCTTGCGACAAATGTGAATGGGGAGCACATTTCTAGAAGAGACGAACGCCCACATGAACAAAATTCTAGAAGTTGAGAACATTTGATTTGTAGGATGGATTTCTTGGGTTATTCCCCTCTTTTAATAACTTTGTACATCTTGCTTTACGAGTTGATTATGTCTCATGGGATGAAGAAATATGCCGTACACTAATGATGCTAGTGTGGTGGCCCAGTTTAACCAGCACATTACATTCACATGGTTCGGCCTCCGACAACGATCTGAATAACGGTACCCATTTCTAAAATAAGATGGTTGACAAAGTCTTGCACAAGTATAGATGCCACCATACATCCCTGCATACCACCAGGACAAATGGATAAGCCGGTATCGAATCGAATCAAGTCCATTATGGAGAAAGCCGATCAACGGCTCGGGGAAGGGTGGTGAAAGATTAGTTCACTGCAGGCATACGAGATGACATTTAAAACACCATTGGGTATGTCTCCATTCCAAATAGTTTATGGGAAAGCATGCCCACCTACCGATGGAATTGGAGCATAGGGCTTACTGGGCCACTTGCATGTCGAACACCGACAACAAATTAGTAGAAAAGGCCGGATCTTTCTGACTCAGGTGGGTGGGCTGGGTCGCAACGAGAAGCATGAGAATGCTTTCGAATACTCTGAGAAAATATATGAAAGCCTAACTTTGACAAACATATCACCAGGAAAGAGGTCGAGGCGGGGCAACAGGTCCTCTTGTTTAATTCCCGACTCAAACTTTTTCCCGGGAAATTAAAGTCAAGATGGTCGGGACCATTCACTGTGACCCAAGTTTTTTCACATGGAGAGGTGGAAGTTATGAACCCAGAGAAAGGAACATTCAAAGTTAACACTCAAAGGTTGAAGCCATACTTTGGGGGCGAGTTCCATGCGAATAAGCAGACCATTCCATTGAGCACACTAGAAGGAGTGCAGTAAGGAGTCCTATAAGCCCGGGATCCCGGGCACATTGAGATTCCGGGCTGTCAAGCTAACGACATTAAACAAAGCGCTACTTGGGGCTTGACCCAGGTTTTGAACTCTTTTTCCATGGTCACAGCTTTGTTCATTTTGGTTTTTAGCATATTTTGTCGGTCTTTTACGTAATTGAAGTTTATTTTGATTGTCTATTTTAGGACCCAGGCAACAAGTAAGACGTGGAGGATGCGCTCGAGAAGATCATTTGTGTCGAAGAAGTCCGAAATTGCATTCAGAGGGTTTTCTCGGAAGTTAGAAAATTGTTGAAATTTTTTTCAATTTGACCTTCTCTATCGTAATCGCGGCGATTGAATCATAGCGTCGCGGCGTCGCACGTTGCGATGTTGCCTAAACCGCGAAAAATAAGCCTCGGTCACATTCTGTTGGCTCTCAGCGTCGCTGGTCGATATCACCTCTACAGAGCGTCGCGCGCGTTGGATCCGCGTCGAGACATTGGATTTCTAACCTCTACGTCGCGTCCGCGGCGTTGGGTCTCAACGTCGCGGCGTTCAATAAATCCACCCTCGGGAGCGTCGGCGATGTTGCCTTTGTTTGACCATAGGCGCTCATTTGTTTGTCCTCCTTACACGGCCTGCCGGAATCCTCCCGCACCTCCATTGCGAACTCAGGCCACCTGTCACCTCTACCACCAGGTCTTAGAAACCCCAGGTCCTCCACCTATCTAGAGTCTCATCCCACCCCCTCCGCAGCCCTCGTTTGGTGCCTAACCCTGTTCTTGTCGGTTCC
>JAEQBH010002027.1:0-212527 GCA_016808115.1 Tetrastigma voinierianum | reverse complement strand
TGAGTCTAAGCCACAGGTAAACATAGGCAGCCTCTTAGCTCAAAAGACCTAATTCTAGAAAATGGAAAAATATTTCAAATTAATGCTGGAGAGCATACAAATATAAAATGATCAAAAGAAATAGATCTTGAACTTTAGAGTTGATGAACAAGTAACCCACAAAGGTACCAATCAAACACATTTATCTCTTGAGATCATACTTGTTCATAACAATGAAGAAGATCCCTATGATCAATTATATATATATATATATATATATATATATATATATATATATATATAACTATATATATATATATATATGTAAGGGGTAAAAATATGGGATCGAAGTACTACGCTTACAGATGATGTTTTTCTTTTCAAGTAGCTATGGGCATCATAAGTAATGATAAGAGCAAAGAGCCCACAAAAATGTGAATGAATAATGAAACTGACTACATGATAGGATTGCAATGAAAGAAGCGATCTAAACATAGTTGAAATCACCATCTAAGCGAAGGTATTTGGACGATAGTGCAGTATACGACACTTGTTGGATATCGATGGTATTTGTACAAAAGCGAAATGAACAAAATGAACAAAAATGAAATTGTATGCGATATAAAGCATGACTTGTGGGATGTGAGTTTTTCATAAGGACACGGAATTTATTATGGGACACATATTCTCTGAGTACTTAGTCGACCACATTTCACTTTTGATATGTTTTGCGATCTCTTAAGAACTTGATATGCGGCGAATGGATCATGATACAAACATATTTATGGATATATAGATATTGATGCATATATGAAAATCACGAGAAGAAGTTACATTACGAAGAATGAAGTCACAACTACTAGCATGTACTAAATTAAATTGCAACGATCTTTATATGGATTAAAACAATTTGGTCGAATGTGTTATGTCGTTTAAACCCGATATTTGTGAACAATCAGTTTGCCCATCTTGCGTTTTTAGCAAAGAAAACTACAATTAGTTTGCAATCATTAGATATATGTGGATGAATTTAAATTTAATTGGAACTTCGTAAAGGAAGCTCATTAAGAAGCTAATTACTTAAAAAATGAATTTGAAATGAAAGATCTTAGGGAAAATAAAATATTGTATCGCTTTGCTGGTTTGAGTATTGTTCAAATGGTGTCTTTCTCCCGCAATCAATATATGAAAAAATCTTGAAGTGTTTATATATATGTGAATAAATCTCAAACCACCCCCCCGCTAAGTACCTATAGTTGTTAGGTCATTTGAGAGTGACTAAAGATCGGTTTAGCCCTAAAGGGACATTGAGAAGAGTACTTGAATTTTGAAGTACCATAGCTTAGTGCAATTGGTGCATTAATATATCTTGCAAATTATACTCGACTAGACATTGCTTCTCAGTTAACTTGCTGGCAAGATACAATTGAGCCATAACTAGAAGGCATTGGAATGGAATTAAACATGTATTAAGATATCTCCATGGAACAAGTGACATGGGATTATTTTATTCCAAAACATTAGAACCGCAATTGTTCAGTGATGTAGATGCAGGTAACCTTTCAAACCCTCACAAAACTCGATCACAAACAAGATACATTTTTACTTATGGAAATACTGTAATATGCTAGAGATCAACAAAACAAACAATGGTGACTACCTCTTCCAATCACTTAGAAATTCTTGTCTTGGATGAAGTCAGTCGAGAATGTATTTGGTTAAGATCCATGATACAACACATTCAAGAATCATGTGGGATACCCTCTCTTAAGCACAAGCCAAAAGTATTATTTGAAGACAACACTACATGTATTGCACAAGTGAAGGTAGGATACATTAAAAGGTGACCAAGCCGCCTGAAGTGTCTAAAGTCTAAAAGCAAGTGCGTCGAAAAACCAAAACACCACCTAAGACTTTCTTTTTCTTCACTTTTTACATATATATATATATATATATATATATATATATATATATATATATATATATATATATATATATATATATATATATACACACATATAATATATATATACACACTATATACATATTGTTGTCAAATTCTTGGGAAAGCATCAAACACTCTTTCATTTGCTGATAAAAAGGCTTTGAGCGAAATTTAACGGAGGAGGATCGGCTTTACTTACACTTTCTTTTGGCTTCTCCTTCAGCTTCAGGGAATTTGCTTTTATACCATCATCACAAAGCAATTCTTCAATCTTCGTCTTAATTTCGTGCTTCGATATGATTCGAGTTTCCATCTTTGTCTAATTCGAGCGACCTTCCAGATATCACTTATGTAATCTCGGTTCGAAATTGATCGCGGGGCAGTATGAAAAGAAACTCCCATGCTAACACTTTCCAAGGTTGAGTTCCATCCACAATGGGATAAGAAACATGCAATCGAAGGGTGAGCTAACACCTTTTCTTGATCAGCCCATGAAACAATCTTTCCATTTCCGGAAACTCTCTCCATGAACCCACTTGGGAATTGGCGTTACTCCATTATTAAATGTGATTGGACCCAGCCCATAAAATGGCCGGCGACAAGTTCGGGGGCAAGTGCTATTCATTGAATTGGTGCTTGCAGCTTAACGTTACTATCTTGCCGAACATAAATAGTGACTAGCGGTGTTTTTATCAGCAGCTTAAGCGTTGAATCCTCGAGCCATCGTTTCCAGCCCGGTATGAGAAGGATGATTACTTACAATTAAAGGGCCAATGGGTAACTATGTGAGGAATCAAAATTCTGAGGGCTGACAAGTCCAAGTTCTTAAAAATGAGTTGCAAAGAAGCCGGTTGGAAAGTTTAATGACTTGGTTTTACTACGAAAACATATCAGAATATAACCTCTCGGATCTTTAGATCATTGAATGAGTTCGACCAAGATTAGTGCTTTGCTAAAGGTAGGGACTCTATCTCAACCCATTTGGATCAACTCATTCTTCAAAGGAGATCCCATAACCGCAGTAAGTTCATTTATCATGTGTTAAGAAAAAACGGGAATAGGCGACAAAAAAAAATGAAAAGAAACACACATGGAAATCTTAGAAAAACTAGGGACAAGGAATAG
Organism: Tetrastigma voinierianum; assembly: GCA_016808115.1. Lineage (NCBI taxonomy): Eukaryota > Viridiplantae > Streptophyta > Magnoliopsida > Vitales > Vitaceae > Tetrastigma > Tetrastigma voinierianum. The sequence continues at coordinate 209,478 of JAEQBH010002027.1, read as the reverse complement.
AAATCCACTATTTGTATAAGATTGAAGTATTATTAAGACTATTAGGGAAAAAAAAAAGCCACACAAAGTCCACTATTTGTTTCTAAGATTGGGTATTGAAGCTGTGGGAAAACCCCGAAAATCTGCGACACCAAGGCAGCCACCTGATATCTTTTAATTCCTGATACCTTAGAATCACCACAAATCCTAAAGTACATCCCTATTTCAGCATTCAAAAAACTAAACAGGCTCATAACCTAATAAGATCGGGGAGTGAGTTAAGTGATCGGGCTGTCGGCTAATCTCTTCAACAAGTCTGCGTGTTGCACCGAAATTTTGAAATTAATCGAGCAGGAATTCATCACAACAACTTACCATCGTATCTATGATTCGGCGCCCGATAAGCTTTGGGACATGAAGTGCCAAAGCGAGTTCCACATGGGGTGATGGGCCATCTTTGCGGCTCTCTCTTGATTCCCATCTTCGGCAACCTCAGTGCCTGTTGTTATTGTCGTGATGACACATGTGATCTAACATCCTCGTTTGTCGGGTTATCTACTCCAATCAACTCCTTAAAATGGCCGGGCTTATTTGTTAAAACACTTTACGTCACGGCAGCTTTATCATCATCTAATTGCTCCTAGATGCGGTCCATCGAGGATTGAGACTAGCTTGTTGGCTCCTTTCGGGTCCTTGTCCAGCATTCTTGACTGAGTATTTTTCATGTATGGACTACGTGTTAACAAAGTGACATGAATCATGATCAGATACTCATGGGCTGACTTCATAAGAGGAGCAACATGTCCTTGCTTGTTGAGAATCTTGCGACAAGCACATGAGGTCGCTTTTGCCCATGGCGGTTGCAGCGTCTCCTGCTGCTTCTGATGTTGTTGCCCAGTGCGAGGACTCAGGGTGATGGAAGCTTTGGTTTTGTGTTCAAGCCCTTTTGGCAGTCCCTTTTAGCAAATCTCCATTTAATATTGTCTGTAGGTAATGTTTGGTGTGCGTATCCATTGAACATGTAGGCATTTGCTTTATGAATTTCATAGCTTATCAGCTAAATTTAGCTCCATTGCATCAATGATGGTGGCACATTAGAATTTTGTTTTTATTTTATTCTGTATTTATTTATTTATTTTTTGGTGTAAAATTCAATAATATATAAAATATTCTATACAATATTCTCTATATATACCATGAACATTGCATCATCTTTGATCACAGAAGAATTCAACCCCAATCTTGAGTGCCGTTCAGCAGGCTTGGAGACAAAATAATGCACATCATGAACTGTTTCTTGATCCCCATGGAACATAATTGATTGGTCACATCCAATTTTCTTGGGATTGCTTGTTGTTACAATTATGAGATTACGTCAGGTCCTTTTCTCTGATTTTTCTAAGATCTTGATCGGTATATACTTTGGCAGCCATGTTAAGCGAATATCCTAAAGTTTCAACCATTAGTATCTTAGATTTTGTTCTCAAACTTTACCTGAATATAGATTCTTGGGAAGTCGGCCATCTCTAGTTTGCTTTGTCCTTACATAGGGTCTTATGCAGCTAGCTTCTTTCTCTTGTTGTGTTGTTTGTTCTCTTGGTTCCCTTCCCCTGTATCTAAGTGTTTTTAAGTAATCAATGACGGTTTGTTATTTATCTTTTTGCAATATTATTAAGAACCAAATAGGAACTAAGTGGAGCATATTTTAAAACAATGAGGGCCCAACACGAAAATGGCGATTTTTCACGGTCTGAGTGAAGATCATTACAATATGTTAACTTTTAAAGGGAGTGAGACACCCGAAGGAGTAATGGGGTGAACAATGGAAGAAGAAAAACTTAATTCATTAATTCAAAAAAGGAAACATAACTTTTACTTATATAAATGCGAAAAACAAGTGCTATACTTAATGTACTAGATTAGGAAAATCAAAATCAAAAGTTATAATCAATGACTAGAATCGACCATGGCGAAGAGGCAATCAGAAATACTAATCCAGAACTAAATCAACAACTTAACAAAAATATGAAATGTGTGAACCTAATAGAATGTTAGTTAGAATTCGAGTTAAGGATAGATTGGTATACCAATAAGAGAGTCGAACAAGCGTATTATTGTGGCATCTGCGATCCGTGGCCTTGGCAGGGATTATCGGTAGTGTTACGACCGGTACATATTTTTATAAAGCGTGTTTACAGAAGCACAACGAACCCGGCGAGGATCGTGCGATGATGGGTTATCTATGCACAGCATGGGTAAAATTGATAAGGAGCTAAAATGCAAAATGATAATGAGGAAGGAATGAAAAGTGCATGATTTATGATACGAATGATTTGTTGCACATGAAAATGCGCATGGTTGAGATAGCCCCGGTAATTAAATTGATTAAATGGAAATATATCTTTATGTATGTATTGTCTTGCATTGGTCATTTAAGAAAGTGCAACATTGTCTTATGAAATTGCATGATTTGATTTAAAGCGAAATAAAGAGATAATGCGCATAGAACTTCTTAAGCGTAGAAAATGCTTAGCGCGTAGTTTTTTTATCTATGCGCACGTACTGCATGAACAGGAACAACAGACAAGATCGAGGAGCGTAGAGTCATCAAGAAAGTTGCGGAGTAAAAGTATATACTCCGTCATATACATCCATCCTACTTTTGAACAATTGATGTTTTGTGATGAAAAGAGTTAAACTCTGAAACGATTTTGTATATTATTTTGAATGGGCATGGAATGCCTTCATTTATGCCAAATGCATTTGTTAAATGTAAATGTTTATGGGCCTCTGCAATTAGTGCTTCCGCATATATTTGAAAGTATTTATACAAAATGGAATAATAGGCCTAGCGTTTATTTTGTTTAAATGCATATGTTTTGGTAAAAATGAACTCGGTAGCAACCCGAACTTGGTTCGGATCAGCCCAGTGGGTGGGGCGGGAATGGAGTGCTATTTAGTGGTATCAAAACCTAGGTTTAGGCGGTTCTACAAAAATGATTTTGAAATTGTTTGCAAATGATTTTGAACATTTTTTATTACATGCATTGCATTTGCATATAAAGTATGACGTGGTTCTTATGCGAATCTTGTCGGTATTAATAGGTAAGAATGGAAAGTTCGGGGGCCACAATAATTGTCATTGTGAATAAAGTTTATAGGAATTGCCGCATCGAGAATACGAGTATGAATTTCACACGGAGATTTGATCGAGTTATCATTCGAGTTTGATGTGTGGGGATGGTTGGTTGTCCCGACACGAGTGGTAGTTGATTGTATAATGAAGAAAGTGACCTTAAGGACACCGAGTGGTGAGGAAGCGACTTTTATCGATGAGAGGTCGAACCACCTCTCTAATGTGATATCCGCCGCTACTGCTAGAACGATGGTTGGAAAGGGGTGTGAAGCCTACTTGGCGTATGTGATAGATACAAAAAATGGGGAGCCTAGTTAGTCAGACATCCCTACAGTTAGTGACTATCCTGATGTGTTTTTGGAGGAGTTTCCGGGGATTGCTCCACGAGAGGGTGAGTTTGAAATTAACGTTGTTTCGGGGTGCCACTCAGGCATCATTACACTTAGTATAGAATGGCTCGGTGGAGTTAAAAGAATTGAGCTTCATTTGCAAGAGTTGTTAGAGAAATGATTTATACGTCGGTGTATCACCATAAGGGAGCTCCGGTGCTCTTTGTCGAAGGCAGTGGTGCCGCTTGGTTATGTGTTGATTAAGGAATTGGCGAACAAGATGGCGGTGAGAAAGAACAAGTATTTGTTACCCAGGATTGATGGCTTGTTCGACCAGTGAAAGGTAAGTGTCTTTCAGAAGATTGACTTTACGATCTAGGTATCATCGGCGAGAATTGGAATGCGGATATTGCATAAGGCCGGCGTTGAGCAGGTATGGACATTATGAGTTCCTTGCAATGCTGTTTGGGTTGCCAAATGCACCGACAGCTTTCATGGACTTAATGAATCGTGTTTTCCGACAGTATGTAGATTAGTTTTTCGTGGTGTTTATAGATGACATCCTTGTGTATGATACGCACCTTCGGGTAGTGCTAGAAACCTTGAGAAAGGAAAGGTTATATGCAAGTGAGCAAATCATGGAATTTTGGTTTGAAAGTGTCCTTTCTTGGACTTTATCGAAGAAGGAATTGAGTGAATCCAAGGAAGATAGAAGTGATTATTGAATGGAAACCACCGAGAAATGTCACGGAAGTGCGTAGTTTCCTAGGATTGGCAGGTTACTATAGAAGGTTCGTTAAGGGGTTTTCGATGACTGCGACCCTGATGAAAGATTGCTTTAGATAAAATGTAAAGTTTGAGTGGAGTGAAAAGTGCCAAGTAAGTTTTGATAAGTTGAAAGCGTTCTTGACCAAGGCATGGAGGTTCTTCAGCCAGGCATACGGTAAAGAATATGTGATATTTAGCGATGCATCATTAAACAGACTCGGATGTGTCCTTATGCAAGAGGGTAAGGTGGTAGCTTATGTTTCAAGACAGTTGAAGCCACATGAAAAGAACTACCATACGCATGATTTGGAATTGGCCACAATTGAGTTTGCATTGAAAATATGGAACCTTGCCTTTACGGAAAACTGTTTCATCTACCCAGATAATAAGAGTCTTAAGTATTTGTCCTCACAGACTTAACTTGAGACAATGTAGATGGATGGAATTGATAAGACTATGATTGCATGATTGATATCACTTGGGAAAGGCCAATGTAGTGGTCGTGCTTTGATTGAAGAACAATCTGGCAGCTTGGCGGGTTGAATGCTCAGTGTCATTGTGAGATGATGGTATAGTAGTGTAGTGATAACGAGACCGGAATTTGTTGAATCGAGTGCTAGGGGCTAAAAGAAGATGAGAGAAAATTGCTACCATAATAAGTTAGATTGGAAATGGTAAAGCAGCAGAGTTTACAAAATGAATGAGAATGGGTTTTATATTATAAAGATCGGGTTGTGTACCCAATGATAGTGGTGAAAGCCATTCTAGAAGAGAGGCACACGGAGTGGATCTTTTGGCTATGCATCCAGGTAGCACAAAGATGTATCAAGATTTAAGGAGTTTTGTCTTCGGTGGTGGAATGAAGAGATGTTTGAGTCGGCTAACGAGTGTTTGTGTCAAAAAGTGAAGGCAGAGAGCATCAAGTTCCTTTGGGATTATTACAGCCTATCAGAATACCGGAGTGGAAATGGAACCAAATCACCATGGATTTTGTGGTTAGGCTACCAACTTACCATTAACAGGGAGGAAGCATGACTCAGTTTGGGTCGTGGTAGGCCAGATTCGACGAATCGACTCACTTCTACTAGTGAGAACCGACTATTCGAGCGATAGCTAGCATAGTTGTACGTAAAGGGAATATTTAGGTTGCGTAAGGTTCAATATCCATTATTTTAGGCAGAGATGCGGCTACCTCGAGATTTTGAGGAAAATTGCAAGAGGCTTTTAGGCACTTTCGACTACAAATTTCAGCACCGATTGTTCCACCCACGAGACAGATGGACAATCGAGAAAGAGATGGCCAATTCAGGTCACGGAAGACATGCTAAGAGGAGGTTGTGTGATCGACTATGAGGGTGGTTGGGATAGACACATCCCTTTAGTTGGTGTGTACAACAATAGTTTCAATCAGTATTGGAATGGCACCCTTACGAGGCTTTATATGGAAGAAAATGTAGAGAACACCATTGTGTTGGATGAGTGCGAAAAGAAAGTGAGATTGGCCCCGACTTGATACAGGAGACTGAAGAAAAAGTGAAAATGATTAAGAGAAAAGGATTTAGAAATTGGTCCTTAGATAGACATAAATCATATGCCGACATGAAAAGAAAAGATATTCGATATGAGGTCGGCGAAAAGGTGTTTTTGAAAGTATCGCCTTGGAAGAAGGTGATGAGATTTGGGAAAAAGGGTAAGTTAAGCCCTAGATTTATTGGCCCCTATGAAGTGATCAAAAAAGTGGGTCCAGTGGCATACCTTTTGGCACTACCTCCGTAATTGGAAAAGATCCATAATGTGTTTCATGTGTCCATGCTACGGAGGTACTGATCAGTCCCGTCACATGTAGTCTTTTCAGAGACAATTGAGTTGAGACCAGATTTGACCTATGAGGAAGAGCCAGTAGAGATTTTTGCTTGTGAGGTGAAAGAATTGCGGAACAAGAAGATTCCACTAGTCAAAGTGCTGTGGAAACCTGAGACAGCTACTTGAAAGAGTGGAAGAAACAATTCTGTGACAATATCCACAATTGTTTAATGGTAATTTTGAGACGAAATTTTCTTAAGTGGGAAGTGTAACGCCCCAAAAATACCCTAGTATTTTTTTTTTATATATAATATTTTTATTATATGTTTAGGGTATAAAATAAATTAAATGAAAATTTTTTGGAATTTAAATGCTCATAACGAAAAAGATATGCAACCTTAAAATTTTTATGAAACCAGTAAATTTGGTAAATGTCAAGGACTAAGGGTCCTAAATGAGAGGAATATAAATTGAAAAAGTGTAAATGAAATGAAGTGTTAAAATGGAAAAAAAAAAGAAGAAAATGGGATTTGGTGTGAAAACCAAATAGAGCTTGTGAATAGGAACATAAAGACCATATTTTGGCCTTTGAGAGACATATTCCTCTCGATGAGGCATTTTCGTTTTGAGAAAGGAGAAACTGAGATTTTTGAATGGGGAGATTTGTGAATTGCTCCATGAAAATCAAAGGCTAAAGTGATCAAAAACAAGGAGGAACCTTGGTATTGAAGTTTGAAAGAGATTTGAGGTAAGACTCAAACCTTAAATCCCTTTTATTTGTGTTTGAGTTGGGGAAAACCCCAAATGTTGATAAAAATAGTTTTTTTTTTTTTTTTTGTAAATGAGTTTTGGGGTTGTGTTGGGTTGAGTTTTGAAGAGTGTTGTTCGTTGGTATTGGTTTGGATTGGTTTGGAGGAGTGATTGTAAAAAGGGAAATGTTTGGTTTTCAAAGGAAATGCTGTCAAAAAATTTTCAAAACCCTTGTTCATGTTTCTGCTATAGATTAAGTTATAATCATCCAAATGAAGTGATAACAATTGGTAGAACCATACGTAGAGCTACAAATATGGAAGGACGAAAGTAAGTGTACAACTTAGGCTCGAATATGGGCTTAAGGGGGTTCGGATAGCTCAACGAGGGTATGCATGGAAGGGGACCAAGGAAGTAGTAAATTATTACCCAACTTAGGCTCCCGAATATGGGCTTAAAGGGGTTTCGAGGTGGCTATTTGGTATGCCTGTTTTGGAGTTTAGTTGTGGTGTTTGGCCATAAAATGAGTTTCAGTCATCCAATTTGAGTGATTCAAAATTATGGGTAAACTATACTTCTAGGGAAATAATTTACTTGAAGGAAGTGTACACAAATTGTAACCCCAAAGTGCCCAGAAATCTATCAAAGTGGAGGTATGTGCAGATTCTGTTTGCAAATTAGAGTGATCTAGATGTAAATGCAATAACGAGTTTGGTGATCCCAGTGGGTGATTCCAATTGGAGAAGAAACCTTAGAACCATAGCTTCAAATGAGTGAAGGAACAATTACCAATTTATGGAGTTATGACCCCAAAAATCGAGAATAACGGTAGGTGATCCAGTGAGCTAACCAATTTGGCATTAAAATGTCGTAACTTGAGTTTGGGACTATTTTGGCTAAGTGTGTTTTGGAATTTATGAAAATATATTGTTGGGATGATTAAAGGTCTTGGGAAGGAATATATGGTCTTGGAAATATTAACTTTTATGCTGGACAAATTTATTTGTGAATTTATTTGATTTTAGAAAGTGTTTTGTTACAAGCTGTCAAAGTGGACAGGTTAAGGTTTTGGGATGTTAAAGTTAAAAGCGGACAGTGGTTTATAATATGATTTTGGGTGCTTGGGTGTTGAGGTTAGACCTTGGTCTAGCTAATCCAAATCAATGTTTGAAGTTAATTTTGGACAACATTAGGATTGGTTTTGGTGACACGTTTTAAAGATCTTCTTGTTTGAAAAAAAGCGACATGATTTGCCTATTTGTGTTATGCGGTTGAGGGCCTTAGAGAAGGAATTTTAAGTGAAAATTTTCGAGATGTCATTATGTGGATATAAAAGGACTGAAATGGAGAGTTTCATAATTTTGAAGACCATTTTGAATAACGGTCCATGTGTGGTGTTAGTGTGTTTAAGGGTTTTGACCTTAATCTTCCTTTGGGGATGGTTTAATTGATCAAGAGTCTTGTGGAAAAGGATTAAAGGCTGAGGCGAATTTTAGTATTTTTGGTTATGTGATATGGATTAAAGTTGGGAAACTAATAACCATACCGGGCTTGTATCTTGCCCTTATTTGCTAATGAAATTAGAATATGATATTGAAAACCCGGCAATCAACTAACCAAAATCACTAGTACACCTGAAATAATATTGTTCTTTAATTGTATTGGAATAAGGGTGACGGAAATCGAGGCGAGATCGAATTAGGATTGGAATCAAAGTGCAAAGCTTTTTGAGTTGTTCTCACCTTTCTCTCATTATCGAATCTCTATTTCCAAAATGTTTGAATTGCATATTGAATTGTTGTTTTAAATTGATTTGATGCAAATAAATTGATAAATGAATTGCAAGTTGATTTAAGTTAAGAAATTTGAGAAAGTGATTGATTGCGAAATGAATGACATGAATTGCATGAGTATTGAAATGATTTGTTTGTATAAAAATACATACTATATTGTATTTTCCTATAAATGATTTGAATGCCCTTAATAGAATGTTAACCGTTAAATCGAGTTAAGGATAGATTGGTATACCAATAAGAGTCGAACAAATGTACTATTGGCATACCGTCCGTGGCCAGCGGAGCAGATATCGATAGTGTACCTGACGAGTACATATTTTTATAAAACCTGTTTACACCGGCTTGTAGACCAGCGGGACCGTGCCGGTGATTGGATCATCAGCATTGCACGAAAGCATAGGTTAAGTCGATAAGGGCTAAAATGCAAAATGACAATGAATGAAAAAGTGCATGATTTATGATCGAATGATTTGTTGCGTGAGAAATGCATAGTTTGAGATGACGATGGTGTAATTGATTAAATGGAAATATATCTTATGTATCTTATCTTATGTATTGTCTTATGAAATTGCATGATTTGATTTCAAAGCGAAATAAAAAGAGAATCGTATAGAACCACTAAGCATGAAAATGTTTAAGCGCGTGGTTTTTTATCGGTGCGCATGTACTGGCCCGAAACGAGGAACGAAGGACAAGATTGAGGAGCGCGAGTAATGAAAGGCTGCTTGCTTGATAAAAGTATATACTCCGTCATATGCATCCATCTACTTTTGAACAATTGATGTTTTGTTCAAAGGTTAAACTCACGGCGATTTTATATTATTTTGAATGGGCATGGAATGCCTTCATTGTAAATGCATTTTTTTAAATGTAAATGTTTATGAGCCTCTTAGGAATTGAAATCGCTTCGCACATATTTGAAAGTGTTTATATGAAATAGATATCGGCCTAAACGGTTATTTGTTTTTGTATGTGTTTGGTAAATGAACTGCGTCACAACAGCTTGGGACTGAGTTCAGATCATGTCTCCGAGGGTCGGAGCCGGGAATGGAGTCTTCTGGATGGTATCAGTTTTGGCTAAATAAAACAAAATTTTTGAAGAACAATGTCAAAGCATTCTCAAGTAGTTGTTAAGCGCCAAACCAGCTCATATGAGACACACAAAACACAAGCACAAACAAGTATAACACAAGATACTAAAGAAATCCAAGTTGATTCTACCCTGATTTGTCCCCGAGCTTGAACAACATTTCCCTCAATGAAATAGGAAAAACTGAAAAACAAGGCGAAAGAGGACTCCCTTGAAGTGATCATCTGCATTTCTCTTGCTTTAAGACCAACTTTAGGACTTAAAAAAAACCTGAAAAATAACAACTAAAAACAAAAAGAAAATTCAAGATAAATAAGAAAATTAACTAAAAAACGAGAAAGGGAAAAAGAAAAATTATTCAATTGAACAATGTATAAATCCCACCTTAAACATGGGGGTCATTTTCTCATTTCCTAACTTCTTTTACCTCACCCCAAGAGTCATCTCAAAAATAATTCTCTACAACTCCTCCTCATTTCATTTGGTTCAGGAAAAGTTGACTCATTTTCCTTTGCATCCCAATTCCTGCAACTCATTAGTTCAACCTCCACTCTTTTAGGCTCCTCTTCTCTGCCACTCATCAAGGTGATAGCCTCCTTGTGCCCCACATCATCTTTTTTCGGCTTCTCATCAAGATTAGTGGGGAGGCTCCTTTGTTGTTCCTTCCTCATGTATTGGGCCATTAACTCCTCTATACTCAACTCCTTTCTTTGTGGGTGTTGTTCTATCTTAATTTCGGATTGAGTATGAGAAGTGGCCTTTGGAGTTATTGTCTCTTCCAAGCTCTTGAGTGGTATGGACTGAAATTGGACATTGGCCTTTGTTTCTTCCATACATAATTTAGTCATTGAGATGGCTAGTTCATCCACTTCATTTTCAAATATTAACTCTTCTTGCGGATGTTGGTTCACCTCCTCCATGAAGTTGGCTTGAGAGGTTTCAAATTTAACCAAGCTCTTCTCCATTCAACCATGGTTTTCTCTAGGCGATTTGGCCATTTGAGCTGAAATTTTCATTTAGGCCCTTGCTTTGCAAATTCAATCATGGTTTCTTCTAAGCAGTCCTTGGAATTGTGGAGAATGGAGAGTATGATGGCTTGCTTCCTTTGAGAGGCTAGGGGGATGGTCACATCCAAAATTATAATTGTTTGAGTTTTGGGTACCTTCATACTGAACATGATTCATAGACACATGTGGGTTCTACACTTGAGTTCTCGCTCTTTGATGATGCTTATTAGCTATTTGCCTCATTCTTAGCTGCTAAGTAAGGAGGGCCATTTCAGTTGATAGTTCCATGAACGGATTCATTGAGTGTTAAATCCTACAAAACAAAAACGAAAACAAACCAAAGTAAAATATAAAGAAAAATAAAAACAACACTAACTATATCCAAAGTAAGAAGGACTATTTAATCAATATTAGTAAAGTACCAATCGGCAACAACGCGAAGCGATAGGCTTGAAATGTGCTATATAATATGTGTGTGCTATATGCGTAGTGCGCATGTCTCAGAGTATATTGAAAGTATGGGTATCGTCTCCGCAGTTGGGATTTTATGTGTGGGAGTAGAATAGTCCTAGCACCTGACTTGGATAGCACACAATATTGAAGTTGAAATAGAAAATTAAACTAAAAACTAAAGACTTTCTAATATTCAAGAGAAAATATAATTACAAGAAAGCCTAGGGTTTTTATTTCATCTAACATATTCCTATGGTGAGGCTTTACTTGTTCGCAATGAAGTCTAAATGGCAGATTTCACCTAAGCACATGCTATTCTTTCTCAAGTAACAATAATCAATCCTTAGAAAAGGTTCTAATGTATCTCTACCTCAAACCATCATAACTAAGGATGCATTAAGCATTTGAAACCCAACAAGACACATGTAACCCATAAATATCTCTATTCTATGGTGAAACGTGACATTCCATTCATGGTCTAACCTAATTATTGTTTCTCAACCTCAAATTAGGTCACAAATCATGTTAACAGTGATCAATCATCAACAAGAAGCATAAGAAATTAAAAATGGAACTTATTCATTATATAAGAAAGTAAACACATCAAAAGATTACGAATCAAAACTAAACACCATAGTTCATCGTTTAGACTACATCGAAAACCACAGAAAGTAGGGTGGCGCATGGATAGGAGGAATGAAACATAGAAAATGAGGAAAAACAGAAAATAGGAGAATAATGTAGATGAAACCCCATTTCTTATCTTCAAATCTCCTTCTTTTTTCTTCAAGGCCAAATCGTTTCCCTTTAAGAGAGATTTGCCTTTGGGTGTTTCATGAAGGGTCTTTTTCTTTGCCTCGAGAGCACCTCCTAACTCTTCCCTTTCAAAGCTGCAGTTTCCTTCTTTTATCAAGCCAAAACCAGAAAGGAAGAAGATGGAGCAACAGCTTTAGGCACTCAACATCCATTTTGGCGTGGTGGTTACATTACGACATGGAGAGAAAATGGGAAACACTTTAAGAAGAAGCGACCAAACCATATTTGAAACATAAGCATCCATGCGACGAAGCGTGAGTGTGCTCAAGCTATAGCATGAGTGGCCTCATAGCACTCACACTATAGAATGAGTGTTCTCACGCTGAAACGAGTGTTCGCACACTTTTATTATTACGAAATTCATCCATTTATGCTCTTTTAATTCCGTGTCGTATCTTGCTCATCCGGACTCAATTGCGTGATTTTGTGTCCTCTGGCCCTCAGAGTCTTAGATACATATGGCAATGAATGAACCTTAGAAGGACATCACACGGGCAAAAGGATCACATGTTTACTACAAAAGCATGATGACTTTGTTTTTCTTCGATTTCACTCTTCTTCCTCAATGGTTGTAATCACAAAGTAAGAGAAAAAAAAAGCATTATGAAACTTATTTATCTCCTTAAAACTACTAAAACCTAAGCAAACATGGGATAAAATGAGCATTTAAGATACTCATCATTATTGAGATAAAAGATGAGTTAACTTCTCTAGGAACCATGAGATTAAAGAAAAGTCGTTTGAGACTTTCTTACGGATATGACTTTTATGGGATAAGGTGCATAAGGTTGAAAATTGATAAAATGATCCCCATTTTTTAGGTGGATGAGTGCATCTTTCAGTTGAACAAGGGTGATAGCAACCATTGTGAAGAAAAAAGAAAAATTTCAAAAAATTATCATGGAAGTATTTGCTCAGGATTCAGCGATTGAGCACAACTACCTATTTGGAACATATTGAGGAGGGGGAATCATCCTCATTCTTTCCATAGTTTTATAGTTCAAGTTGGACTCTAAAAACGGAGCGGCTTCTTGGGAGGTAACCTAAATTTAGCAAGTTTTTCTTTTCACTTTTCTATATTTTTTAGTTAGTCTTAGGATTCGTTTTTTTTTTTTTTTTTTGTAGTTTGATCTTTGTTTTGTGTTGTTTTAGTTGTGATTTTTCTGTTTTGGATGTCCCTAAAGTTGGTTCTAGGAGCAAGAAGAATTGGATGATCTAACTTGATTAGCTTCAGTGGAGTCCTCTCATTCTCCTTTTTTTTCATGGTCTATTTCATCGAGGAATTTTCAAGTTTTGGGGGACAAATTGTGATAGAATGAGCTTTGTATTTTATTAGTGTATTGTGTTTTGTCTTGTGCTATGCATGTTTGCTTTGTGTTTAGTTTAGTTAGTTTGGTTAATCTTGCTACTTGAGTTTTTATCTTCTTTATTTTTTGTGTATTGTGTCTCATATGAGTTGAATTTAGTGTCATGCTTGCTATTGGAAGGACACTTAAAATTTTTGAACTCCAAATTTGTGAACCATCATTTGGGATACTCGAGTATTTTCTTAATTTAGGACAATGTGCATGATTAGTTATGGGTGACTTGGTTTGTCTCCCACAGGAATGGGATGACTATGGCTCACCGTGACACTCATGTGAAGTGACCGAACAGATCACATAGTGAATTATATGAGGGACTCGTCTCATGTGAGTGACTGGCTTAGATCATGTGGTGATAATTGCATGAGGGACCTAAGCTCGATAGGTAGGAAGGTTGGATATGCCACCAACTCAACCACCTCAAGCATCGAGGTAGATGGGGTAAGATACTCAAGTAAACGGAACACCTCGGGCATTGGAGATAAAGCAAGTGGAGCACGCATTACTATCCACCTCAATAAGCGTTAGGTTGTAGTTAATGTATAGCAGTTAAAGTACAAATTGTGAACGCGTAAAGACATTGAGGCCACTCATAATTACCCATCTCGAAGCAGGTCCACCATGTAGCCCCACTGAGGGGATAATGCACAGGTGCGGCCTTCTTTTTAGAGAAGTAATAAACAAATTCTTTTGGGAATGACATAAAACCTTTCAATTGGCGTCGCATGTGAGCAACGAAAAAGTCCACCAGCTTCTCTAAGCTGCTGAGAGACAAATGGCAGAGTTGCTTTCAAGCGATGAATGGGGCGAAACTCTCCGCTTCGGGTTTTGAGCTTATGTTGGACCGGTGGTTCTGCGTCATTGGAGGCGAATCTTTGAGAGCGTGAAAGAATCCTGAAACAATAGCCTCATTTTTGGTGGCTAACGAGCTTGTGCAAGAATGCAACGGCTGGCGTAACAAGGCCACCGTTATCGCCATGTTAGTGACCAGGTGCCTCTGACCTTTGCGATCGAGATCCACGAGAAATAACTATCTCACCACTCATTTAGGATCATCTCTTGTCGGCAATGCTGTTCCCGATCCAAATTCCTTCCCCTCGGAGAAATCTGGATCTTGCATTGCATGCGTTGGATGACATGTCTTCATCCCCATTTGTCTCCACCATCCCGAACCATGACACACCCATATGCCGGCTTCTTGAAATTTCAAATGCTACGATAGCCTTGAGGGATCCTTTTGGCCACTAATGCATTCTTGGTAGGTAATGACAACTGCGAATAGGGAACGATGCTCGCGCTGGGTAGAATGCGCGACCAGCTTTGGTTGACCGAAACGTCCTGGTTTCCTTAGTGATATATTGATGATATATAAATAAACTATGCAATAAAGTGCCTAATACTACACAAGTATACAGCTTGTCAGTAATAAAGTGTACCTAAGAGATGCGAATATATTGATCCATAGGGAAATAGGGATGCTAAGTACCAAAAATTAGAATATTCTCTAATGTCAAGGTCAAAGGTGATGAGTTGAAACGAGAGTTTAAATTAAGTGCGAAATCTAAATCAACTGTGTTATGCGACTTAGGAATACGAGATGATAAAATCTAGGGTATTTGGTCACCTCTATTATATCTAAGCCAAAATTCCATCCTATTGTCTCTTACGATAGCTTTCCAAGACTACTCTTGTCTAAGTTAATTATAAACTCTCTCAAGGGTCAACCTACCAACTAACACTAGGTTTTGCTTCTCGACTCAGCCCGAGCATTAGAGATGTTTTAAGGCCTAAGAATCTGTATGTATACAATTATCGAGTGATACTACTTATTTCAGGACTAATTAGGTTAATTCATCTTATGTCAAATTCCTCCTCCCTTCTTGGGTCTCGTGAATTACACTCATCATGTTGAGATTAGCTAGAAATCAAATACAAATAACACCCAAGCATGAATTAATAGATAGGCAAATTATAGAGAAACAATAGAAAATGAAAAATTAACATTTAAATATAAGCTTCATGTCCAACATACAACCAAAACCTTGAATTAAGAAATTAGAACATAGTAAAGGTTTGATACATCCAAAAGTTAGGATAAACCATAATAAAAGAGAAAGAAGAAACTCTAATTAACATTTATCTTCAAGTTTTTTCTTTTCATAAGTAGATTTTATGATTTTTAATTAATTATATAACATAATATCTTATTTTAATTAATAAAAATTATTCTTTTAAAATTTTATTTGTACTTTTCTTTGTAGATTTTGTTCTTTATTTTTAATGAATAAATGTCCAAAAATAAATTATTTTATTTATAAAATTTATAAGATAATGTCTTATTTTCACTTATTTTAAAATCTACTTAACTAAAAAGTTTGTTTTTAAAAATTTATTTATTCATTACTTTTTATTTCTTTATAGGATTTTTGTTTGTGTAATAAATATATTAAAGTAGATTGACTTTTAGAATTTACAAAAACGTTACTCAATAAATAATTTAATAAATATACAAATAAATACTAATATTTTCTATATAATATTTAAATATTTATAATTTTTATATTATAATCTTATTTTTTATACTTTTATATTTAAAATTTTTGGAAACCTAAAATTTTAAAAATATCCACTCAAATTAAACTATTTTAAATAAAAAAAAAGTAAATATAAAAATATTAACTATTTAAAAAATAGTAATAAACATTTTAGTATTTAATTTAAAAATATAATACAAAGTGTTTACATATGATTTTAAATTTTAATATATGAATTAAAAATGATAATATAATATTTATCATTTAGCATATTAATCAGGTTTGAGTATATTAACATATATACTCAAATGCTTACACTCAAACAATATCATATAATAATGTCTTATGTTGGTAAGAGATTTTGGATAAAAAAAAACATTCAAATTTTATGAAAAATGTAAGTTTGTACACCCCTTGTACATTTAGTACATTTGTCTTGTGGATTAGTGTATTACTGTACATTATAACAAGCTTCTATTTTGCTTATTAAAGAGTTATATATGTATATCCATGGTATGGGTGAAATAAATAAGAAAAAAAAATGAAATCAACCATATTTTTAATTATTGGAAGTTTATAACATAAACATATACTAGGTTATTTATTATGTATGAGCTAAGTATGACATCAATCAATGCGTATAAAAAATGTCTTAGGTTGGTGTATTAGCATACGACCTAAGAAATAGATTTTCAATTAAAAAAATATTCAAATCGTATGAGAAATGCAAGCTTGTACACCCCTTGTACATTTAGTGTATTTGTCTTGTATAATTAGTGTAATCATCTTGTATAAACTCTTTGTTTTCCTTATTAAAGAGTAATATATGCATATGTTCATTGTGCGGATGAAGAACATAATAAAAAAAATGACATAAGCTATATTTTCCATATTTTTAAATTGTGAAGTTTATGGCATAAACATGTACTAGGTATTCATCATGTGTAAGCTAAATATGACATCTGTCAAAGCATATAAATAATATCTTATATTCATGTATCAACGTACGACATAGGAAAGAGATTTCAGTTAAAAATATTTAAATCCTATGAAAAAAGCAAGTTTGTACACCTCTTATACAGTTAGTACAATTTTCTTATACAGTTAGTGTTATCACTTTGTACCACTACAACAAACCCCTAATTTTCTTTATTAAAGACTAACATATGCATGTTTCCATTTTTTTTAATGGAAATAAGTAAAAAAATGAATATATTTATATGTATATGTATGTGTGTGTTATTTTAATTTCATGATATATGATATTCCACAGTTTCATATTATCATTTTATCTTTTATGTTTTTATATTTTAAATTTTTATAAATCTAATTTTTTAAAAAGATATTATGTTAGTAACTATAAGTAACAATATTTTTTTAATTATTCAAAAAACAATATTTTTGTTACTTTTAGTTATAATGTTGTTCCCTTTACTTTTCACTTTCAAATATTACTTTTAAAATTAAATACTAAATAATTCTTCTACTTGTTGGTTGAAAATTTTAGGTTTATAAAATATAAAGAGTATAAAACATACACACACACAATATATATATATATATATATATATATATATATATATATATATATATATATATACTCTCTACTATATATATATGTATATATTATATCATATTATTTAAAATATTAGCATTTATTTATATATTTATTACTATAGATGACTGTTTATATATTAAAAGTTAATTTATTTTACTATATTTATTACACAAAACAAAAGTTTAACAAAAAAATGAAAAAAATAAAATTTTAAAAATAATTTTTAATTAAGTACATTTTTCATATAAGTGAAAGTAAGATATTATCTTTAAAAAATAGTTAAAAATTTAATTTATTTGAAAGATGAAAATTGAAGGTAATTTATATAGAAAAAGTCTGAAAAGAAAAAGAAGCTCGAGTGAGGATTTGAGGCGTGTGTGTGAATGGAGGGGTGGGGGTGGTTGCTAAGAGAAGGGGGGAGACGCTAGGTTTAGCAGGGTTGGAGGGGGGGAGGTGTGCGTGTGAATTTGAGGTTAATGGTGTGGAAGCGGTTTTTGTATTTTTAAAATTTTATATCGCTTCTTGTTAATTTTGGTTGTTGTCATAGGTTTTGACCCAATTTCAATGCTTTCATAAGCCATTTATTAAATATGGAGGCCACTATGAGTATTCGTGGCCCTTAGGAGCCAGACACCATATCCGATAGGCCCTTGCCCGTGCAGCCTTCTTTCCTTTGCCGGCAAATGGTCAAGGCGGCAGGTATATTAAAACTACCACGGGAACCAACTAGGCAGATGCGGTCATAAAACCCGTCTGGGGTCTCAATCCGTCGACAGATCTGTCGCGCATGGGAAGTTAGAAAAAAATAAATATGTTGGGAGAAAAATTGTGCGTAAGATATTTGTCCAAAATCTCCCCGATATCCAAATTCGATATGTCTACAAAAAACGGTAATCCTTAACAAGGGAAGAATGGTCTTTGATAGAAAATAGAGATTTTATTTCTAAATCATAAGATTTATCTTTCAAAAATCAGGAGAATTGGTCTTTGATAAGGAAAGAGATCTTATCATCAAAATCATGAGATTATCTTTCTAAAATAAAAAACAAGTGGGTATAAAACAAGAACTCCCTGAGGGAAGAGTGTGCAACTAATTGTAAAACCTTCTTCTTCTTCTCCATCCTTTCGTTGACTTAAGCATCGAAGGCGGTCGAGCACACCATTGCGAGACCCCCTTTTTTTGTAGGTACATATCAGTTGTGATGCCTCGGAGGTCGGATGAACAGTGCGGAGCAATTGGCACCTTACGGGGAATCAAACAAAAATCTCATCGATGAAGCTTGGCTCCAAACGACTCTAATAGCCTTTGCCACTGTGCTTTCAGACGGTTCCCTCCCATATATGATTTGTCTGACACAATTGCACCGTCAAGCAATCTGGTGATTCAGTCGCCTGAAGACCAATTTCTTCATTGGCGTCAAGATATGGAGAAGAAGCAGGAGGAACAATTGGCATAGAATTCTGCATTGCCCTAGTGTGCGGCCGGCCTCGAGGGGTTTGCAAAGTGCCACCTCTATCCCTTATTACGCAATAGTTTTATGAAGAAATCGTTGGGATTGGTGAAATCCCCGCTTCTCCTTGATGAAGGATTGGTTCTTTGAGATGAGGCTAATTTCATGGTCACACTCGCGTGACCGAGCTTCTCATGATCGTAATCATGACGAAGCTTTGTTGCTTTCGGTTTTCTCTTAGGCTTAATTTTCTTTTGCTTTCGACATTGCGCACTTTCCGGTAAGGTAGGGTTTGGATGGTATTCCCAGACTCTAAAGTAGGAGAATTCCAAATTAACCTCCAAACACCTAGTGTGAGAGCTGATGAATAGCTAGAAAATGACAAAAGAAGAAAACCTACTTAGGCAAAAAATCAAACACTTAGTGGGCTTCATTGAAACACTACTTGGCTATGAATTCTGAGCTTTTGCTCGATCACTCACGGGGGCTCCTTCCTTATCTGCTTGACCCAAAACCACCAAGAAAAATCAAATCTATACCTCGACACACACAGGAAATCTAGAAATCGTTAAAGGATGTGAACAGTAAGGAGAACTCTACAGGGTTTCGGGATCTAGGGTGCTCTTAGGTCTTTGAGAATGCAAAAATGCGTTTGGGACGGTTGGAGGTTGGTTATTGAATTTTGCAAAAAACCGAGGAGAGAGTGTTAGGGTTTTTGAGTTGTGCGAGATCTAAAAATGTGAAAGTTCATGTTCATAAAATTAGGGCAACATCGCGACATTCGGGACACATCTCGATGTTCACGAGTCCTTGATTCAATGTCGCGGCGTTGAGATCGAGCGTCGCGGCATTCGAAAATTGTAAATTCAAGCGTGCAATGTTACAAAGTTGTTTTTCCACTTTTCCTCAACGTCGTGACATTCTGAAGGTTCAATTCATGTTCTGATAAAAAAAAAAAAAAATTTATAAGTATTAGAGGACTCCCTTAATGAGGCTCCAATCCTTATCCAATCATAGAATAAGTCTCTCGGGCTATCTCTCTATCGCCCATGATCTCGGGCCCTGAAAATACAGTGTGAACAATGCGATTAGGTTAAGTTTACGCTCTCGAAGAAAATTGTGATCTCTAAAAGAAAATCAAAACACACAACAATAATAAAAAACACTCAAAACTGCATTAATGAACAAAAAATTTCAAAATGCTTGGGTTGCCTCCTAAGTAGAGCTTTGTTTAATGTCGTTAGCTCGACTTCCTTGGATATCTGTGTCCTCGAGCTAGGGTCTATTGGAGTCCCTGTGCACAATTTTCGGTGTGCTCAGATTGATGGCCTGTTTGCTTGCATGAAAGTCGCCTCCAAAGTATGGCTTCAATCGTTGCGCGTTGACTTTAAAACTCCCCTTCTCTAGGTGCATGATTTCTACTTCTCCTCCCATGGAAACTTGAGTCACAAGCGGTCACGACTACCTCGACTTTAATTTCTACGGGAAAAGCTTGAGTGATGAATTAAAACAGAGGACTCGTTGACCTAGATCAAACTCTTTCCTTACAATATGTTTATCATGCCAAGATTTGGTCTTTTCTTTATAGATCTTATCATTTTCATAAGCCTCATTGCAAAATTCTTCTAATTTACTGAGTTGCAGTATGCGTTTCTCACGTGCCACCTTACTATCCATATTCAGCGTCGGGGTTGCCCGGTATGCTACGTGTTCCTAATTCCACATGCAAGAAGTGTCATGCTTTTCCAAACCTGCAAGACTGAATGGTGACATCCCCAAGGGTGTCTTGAATGCTATTCTATAGGCCCCATAAATCTATATTTTTAAGCTAGTCTTTCTTGAAGCTATTGACCTTTTTCTCCAAAATAGACTTTATTTCGTTTTGACACACCTCTCTTGGCCATTAGTGCGGGGCCAATATGAAAGTACACGTGCCAAACACCGTATTTTCTCATAATTTATCTATAAGCTCGTTTACCCAAAAGTGAGTATCCATCTATAATCGCGTGCGAGGAGTTCAAGCGGGTGGATATGTGACTCTGAAGGAACTTTGCTACCACTCTAGCATCGTGTTAGTTCGGTGGGTATAGCCTCCTGCCGGTTGGAAATGGCAGTCTTGCCGAGAGAATGTATAGGTTGTTGAATGAGGAGAGAAGGGACCCATAAAATCCATCCCCATATATCGAGAAACGACTCTACCTCAGATGGTTCGCAATGTGGTGGTTCATCCCGTTTTGATATGCTCGTTCTTTGGCATTTGTCGTATGTGAGCCATATTTGGTGAGAGCATCTTGAGCAGTAGACCCGATAGAATCGGGTTGAGAGGTACGCTGCGGCTATCCTGCGCTCCCCAAGAGGTGCCCCACATGCTAGAGTGTGGCGGTGATTTAATATACTTTCCATTTCCTCCTCTGGAATGAATCTTCTTATTACTTGATCGGCACAATGCTCATACAAAATAGGCTCCTCCTAGTAGTAATGCTTCAAGTGTGAAAAGAATCTCTTCTTTTGCTAATAGTTAAACTCTTGTGGGAGCACTTTGGCCACTAAGTAGTTCGCATAATCAATGAACAGGCATTGTCTTTATGTCCTCAATCGCCAAGAGTTGTTTATCGAGAAAATCATCATTGATAAGAATTTCTGTACTAGGCCCTTCCAATCGTGAGAGATGGTCTGCTACTAGATTTCCAGTCCCTTTCTTATCTTTGATTTCCAGATAAAACTCTTATAGCAATAACACCCACCTTATCAGTCTCGGTTTCACGTCCTTCTTAGTCATCAGGTACTTTATGGTAGAATGGTTGGTGTGCACTATTACCTTGTTACCAATCAAGTATGGTTGGAACTTGTCAAACGCAAATATAATTGCCAAAGCTCTTAAATTTGTTTGCATAGTTTAGTTATGCATCATTCAACGTCTGGCTTGCATAGTAGATAACCTGGAATGTTCTTTCCCTCTTTTGACCTAGTATTGCTTTTATTGCGTGATCCACTCGCATCACGCGTTAAAAAGGCAGATCCTGGTCAAGTTAACTACTTCTGATAGGTGTTGACATAATTTCTCTTTTCGAAGTAAGAATGCTTGCATACAACGATCATCAAACTCAAAGGCACTCCTTGAACAAGCGAGATTCAACAAAGGGTTTGGCTATTTTGGAAAAATCGCATAGAATCTCTATAGAATCCCACGTGACCCAGAATGCTCCTTATTCTAGTCACTGAAGATGGGGCGGTAGCTTCTCTATTGTTTCAATCATGGCTTTGTCTACCCCAATTCCTCTTTCTAAAATTCGGTGCCTCAGTACAATGCCTTCACCATGAAGTGGCACTTTCGGTTCGGCTGGGTTAGTTTCCTCATCTTATTAGTGGCTTGTCTTAGGTTCTCAAGACAATTGTCAAAGACTTTAACTTGAGAAATCATCTACTTGAATACTTCAATTGTTTTCTCGACCGTGTTTGAATAGAGCCATCATGCAACAAATGAAACATACTTAGTGTGCATTATATAGCAAGGGCATTCGCTAGCATAAACGTACCATACGGGCATGTGAATGTTGTTTTCTCTTGGTCCCCTAGGGATATAGTGATTTGATTATAGCCCGAATACCCGTCCAAGAAACAGTAATACTCATGCCCTGCCAGCCTGTCCAGCATCTGATCTAGAAACAGAAGTGGGAAATGATATTTTCTAGTTGCCTTATTCAATTTGTGGTAGTCTATGTAGATTCTCCACCCCGTAACTATTCGAGAGGGAAGCAATGCATTATTCTCTGTCGTTATCACTATGGTCCCTCCTTTTTTTGGAATAACCAGTACTGGACTTACCCACGAACTATCGGAAATGGAGTAGATTACACCTGCATCTAACCACTTCAATACTTCTTTCCTTACCACTTCCTTCATTGTCAGATTGAGTCTTCTCTAAGCCTCCACTGAAGGTTTGTGACCATCTTCTAATAAGATCCGGTGCATACACATAGAGGGGTGGATCCCCTTCAAATCAGCTAGAGACTATCCAATAGCATCTTTATGATCTCGGAGTGTGGTGGTCGCTCGTCGAATGGGCGAAATGGGTGTTCTCCTAAAGGCTCATAATACTTTCTTCTGTTCAATTGGAAGGAGTCCATCCATTTCACAAACTCTTCAGCCTCTTCACCTAGTTCCTCTTTATCGTGCACAGGCTGAGTCTCTAAGGGCCAGATAAACCACTCTAGCTGAACACTATGGCCTCTACGCCTCTATCATAAAACATGCATCGCTCTCTCTACGTATCTGAAACATTGAGCCTACTTGAATCTAACCTCATCGTCTTTCACTCTCAATTTCAGTTCTCCCTTCTGCACATCAATCATAGCCCTATTAGTTGCTAGAAAATGTCTACCCAATATAATAGGTATCTCCTTGTCTTCCTCCATGTCTAACACTATAAAATAAGTTGGGAAGATAAACTTATCTACCTTTACTAGCACATCTTTTGTCACTTCGAGTTGATGATTTATCCGTAGCTAGCAGTGGCGGCCAGGTGGGTCTAGCTTCACCTAACCCTAGTCGTCTAAAGATAGATAAAGGCATGAGATTAATACTGGCCCCCAAGTCACATAAGGCTCTCTTGAAGATCGAGTTCCTAACTCTTACATGGGATTAATAAAAGCGCTGAATCATCCCAAAAGCTTGATCTAGTTTCCTTTGAATAGCATTGCATTCGATGGAGTTCACTATCTAAAATATGATAACCTTACTTTCCTCAAACGATTATATCTTTCATAAATTTGACATAACTAGGCATATGTTCCAATGCGTGCAAATGAAATGTTGATTTGTAGTTTCTTAAACACTTCCATAATTTGGTACTTTGCTTATCAATTGTTCTTTCAACGGTGAGGATGGGGAGGCGGTGTAGAGGTTCATGCATGCTTGCCTGTTTCTCAGTCTCTTTCCTTTCATCTGATCTCTCTATTGACTTCTTCTCTTGGGGCTGCTCCCCTTGCATTTGATCTTTCGGCTGAACTGGTCTACCTCCTCAGTTTCCACTTCTCTTACCATTGGTGGTTGCCCCGGTGTAGCTAGTTCTCTACCACTTCTTAAGGTGATAGCCTTAACATGTTCTTTACCTTCACCTCTCGGGTTTATCTCTGAATTGCTTAACTTAAAAGAACACTTGTTGCCTCTCGATCAACAGTGGCCATTGACCATTACCTCAAGTTTCTCAATTGTGCTGCTACGGTTATTCGGTTGGATTGCTTGATTCTATGTTATGACAGCTGTATATGTGATGTGATCAATTTATGCTAAACTGCTACTACTGCCACCCAAGAACTATTCATTCCCCAGCAACAACACCAAAAACATGTTAACCAAATTTCAGACACAACCACTAAAGGAATATATCTAATCCCCAGCAACGAGACCAAGAACTTGTTTAGACCAAACTATATATGTGATGTGATCAGTGTATTCCAAACTTCTGGTACTACCACCAAAGAACTATTCATTCCCCAACAACAGCACCAAAAACTTGCTAACAAAATTTCAGACACAGCCACTAAAGGAATATTATCTAATCCCCAACTACTTGACACCAAAAAACTTGTTAATGACATTTACTTGTATAGATGAAAATATTTATTTGCTCTTTTGTAAAAAATGGATTCATTAAAATTAAGTTGAGTCTTGATCAGTGCACCAAATTCGTACCAAGTAATAAAGTGTATATTTAAAGTCTAGATATCGTTCCCACGGTGATGATAAATAAAGACTAACTACCCTATCTACTCCAAGATCATTACTATTTGAACTCCATTGTTATGATGATGGGAGATGTTAAAAAGAATTTTATCTAGATTGATTTCTTCAATATACATGAAAATAGAATTTAATAAAAATGGGTTTGAGAATTCACTAAATTGAGACAAAAGCTGGATCTAGATCAATGAGTAATAATCAATTTTTGCATCATATCGATTCATAGCTCAACCATAAATTGGAAAACGAGGTTTGTAAAGATGTGATAGTATAGTTCGGTTCTCCTTAACCATACTTTTCACTTATTGAGGTTCATGTTAATTTTACGGAACATGAGTCTAATCAACTACTTGTAAAATATATCCCTACATAAAACTGGGTATTTTTCCTTTTCGGTACTTCATACACCAATTTTAGGACGAAGAATTATTGCCCCCCATAGACGGGATATTGCGAGCCTTCTCGATTTGATTGCCACCTCATTATTCATTTAAGTGAGAAATTTTCATCTTGGTTAGATCTTTGCTTAACATGGAATCATAATCAAGTCATCAGAAATAAGTGTAAGACCCAAAAATTCAATTTACGGAAAAAGACAAAAATAAATGCTGCGGTTGCAAAAATTGTTCAGGTAAATTCGAAATTTATTCTCTAGATCTTGGATGACTAAACGGATTTCACTGTTGGAATCGTCTCACGAAATCTAACTAGCACGTAAAATTTCGTAGAATTCTGAGATAGTCGGAGTTGGCACGTTTTTCGAGGCATCACATTTAGGGTGAGGTGAGGCTTGATTTTCGAATCACGACGAAAGTCACATATAGTATGTATTCTGCATGTGCCATAAGTGACATGAGAGTAGAGAAATGATAGAAAATGAGATAGACGAGATAGTGCGAATATCAAGCTGGAAAAGAAGGACATAAACGTCATTTTTGAATTGTTTAAGTTAGAAAAAGACAAAACACAAATAGTGTTTGTCTCCTTCCTTCAAAAAACAAAGCAAAACGTGAATTGAAAAGAGAAAAGATGCAGAAGCAAAAATGGAGTTTTTAGAGAGGGTGAAGCTTCCTCTCTACAGAATATCGAACTAATTCAGCGTGGTCTTCGGGACAAGAAGGAAAGCCGCTCTAAGCGGAGAGGCCTACACTTGGGTTCCGGTTTTGTGAGTTTTTGAAAAACTCCGAGAGGTAGGGGTTTCTCCCTACTTGGGTTTTACACTTTATTTAGGTGTTTTTCAATGTTTCGGTTGGATTAAGGCCTTGAACGGCCGTTTGATCGGTCCCAAAACTTGGGACCCAGAATTGATGCTGGTATTTTTTTTAGAGCCCGTTTCTGCACGGAGTCCATGGGTAGGGGCTGTTTGGGTTAATTGTGTGTTGATTTATGTATTAAATGGTGCTTTGGTATGCATAAGGCCGGTAATGGCAGTGAAACCCAGGTTCACTAAGTGAACCGATGATTTGTGATTTTTCAGGAACAGTAACCGAGGGTTTCACTATTCCAGAAATAGTGTTCTCAAAATAATTTTTTGTGAATTAATATGTTTGGTCGAGTAATTCAAGTAGAATTGCTCGTGTTGATCATTAGCCGCGTGAGCTATTTTGATATGATGAAGCTGAGAAATTACATAACATATGATTGTGTGATTTAATTTGTATGTGAATATATGCATGTTTATATATTTACATGTGACATGAAGTTGTAATGGAATTGGCATCATGCATTCCATATGCCAACTGAGGGCTTTCCCTAGGATGTGGAGTGAGTGCATGAGGGTGAGTCACAGAGTGAATGGTTTCGAAGGGTTGTCTAAAACTAATAATGATCGGAGAGTAGTCCATAAAAATAATATCAATCGTCGGAACTGACCCAGTGTATATACATCGGAGGGTTGTCCACAAACAAACAAATAAACATAATAATTCTCATACGAGGCTTAGGCGAGTGTGAGGGAGTCGGTGAGGACTCGGGTACGAGATGATCAGTTAGACATTCAAGTAGGATCATGCATTTGCTTGGATGTGTGTTTATTTTGGGCATTGCCTTTGCACTTAGGTGGAGTGGCCGCTGGGGCTGTTCGCCTGCAGGCATTAGCTCACCCTGTCGAGGGATACTATTTTACAGGTACAGGGAGCGTGCGAGGGGATGGCTCGTCTGAGACGAGAGGTTTAAGCGGGATTGTGGCTTGGGTTATGATACATTACATGTATTAGAATTGTTTAATTTTTAATATATGTTGTATAAAGTAAAATTGACTCTTGAACTATGGTTGAATGGTGGATATATATACATTGTTATAGTATTGGTTTATGAGCCCAGTGGCCGTTTAATCATGGCTGGCTATATTTATTTGTTTGGGACGGGTTTATCGGTTTTTGTATTTGGGTAGAGCTCACGTACGAAAGGAGACTGCGCGATTTTAGGTAATGCGGTTACGGAGCATTCCACGGTATTGGCGGACGGCCCAGTCAGCGGACACGCGGATTTGGGCGTCCGCGGCTTGGTGTGTCGAGAGCCTAGGTATCTGTTTAGGGCTGAGGATTTGGGCTTAGGCCATAGTCTTTGGTATAAGAACATCACCACTAGGTGTGGTTCGATGTTAAGCGTAGGTATGAGATTACCTAGGAAATCACGGGACAAAACTAGGACACTACATGCATGTGTTTTAGGTGATTGTTTGATAAATGATGTGTGAACATGTGAATGTTTGATGAATGGTGTGTATACCATGTTATATGTGTTATGTTTGTTTTGTGTGATTAGTGATTAGCACATAGGAAAACAAGGAAGTGATGTGTTAGAAATTTTTAGAAGTTTTACGATTGTGTGGCGGAACAACTTTGAGAGAAATAAATAAATTTGAATCGATTTATTTGGTTATTGGATAATGAAATAAAATTTTAATAAATTTGAGGTTGAACACTAGGGTTAGTGTTATATGAGAGGGAGAGGCTTTGAGGAAGTGGACCCTTTTCCGAATTAAATGAAAAAAAATAAACAAAATAAAAATTTAAGCAATTTATTTGGTTTATTGAGAAATGAGAAAAATATATATATTTATATATATCTATATATATATAAGGTGGAGAAAATCTTTACGATTCTTAAAAGCGGAAAAAAGAAAGTAAAAATAGGTATAAATTTATTTTGGTTATGAATGAAGAAAATAATTTTCTAATGTTTTAAGTTGTAAATTTAAGAAAATGGAGTAAAATAAATTTTATAAATTTATTTGAGTATTACATGGAAAATGAAAAAAAATATAGGTGTATATTTTTTTATTTTCTAATGGTGAAAAAGAAAGCCGTTTTGGGCTACTACCCAAATTAAATTGTGAAAAAAAAAATTTGTATTGCAAGAAGAGAATGTATTGTATCATTATTTGTAAAGGGTGCGATTAGCTTGGTTGTGTGCAATGGGATCGGTGTATTGCAAGAGGGTGGTTTTTAGGAAGCGGTGAGAGTGTGTTGCAATACAAGAAGTGTATTGCAGGCTGGAAAGGACATGGGAGGCAGGGATTGTATTGCAATACAATTCCTGTATTGTAACCTAGTGGGGCTGAAATTGTATTGCAATACACTGCTGTGTATTGTGACAGGCAGTGGAGCAAAGGTGAGGGCGTATCCTTGGCCTGGCCCGGCCGCATAACAAGGCGTTTGCGACCAAATGAGCGGGACAGTGGCATGGGCGCGGCACAGTATTGGGCTATGGGGGCATTGCACTTGGTGCACTTTCGGCCTGTTTTGACTCGGTTTGACTGATCTTTATTACGAGTCAATTTTGGACATTGTTAGTGAACTTGGGTTTCATGAGCTTCTTGTTCACTCTAGCAAAATTTTCAAAAAAAATTATTGAATTAAAAAAAAATGAAATAAAGTCAAATAAAATTAGACAAAATTTTCAAAAAATAAAATTTTCAAAAATGAAATTTTCGAAAATAAAATTTTTGGTGAAAGCGATATTTTAAATGCAAAGTGATTTTACACATTACTGTGTAAATGCAAGGATGATATTAATATCTGCTTGATGTATGTGTATGATTGGTGTCTCGAGTGTTTATGCCTTAGAGATCACGTATTGAATTTACTTTGCCATGTTAATTGTATAGATGGCTGGTCGGGACGGGACGTGGGGCGTCACGAGGTGCCCCGGTCGGCACCTGATGTTTGATCGGCGGAGGGCTTTTCTTGGGTGTGGGTATTACGGCGGCGGGTATCGCATAGGCTGGTATAGCGGGTGGAACAAGAAGATCTAGTAACCTCCCGAGAGGGTTTGGGGGGCTGCATCATATCCTCAGGCATTCACAAGGGGAGGAGATCCAATGGTGGCAGACCATTGGTTCATGCAGTCGAGAGGTGTTGCAGGGGCTATGGGTACCTCGGCCGTGATGGATTAGACTAGCTGTGTTCTAGCTAGAGAGTAAGGCCCAAATATGGTGGAAATGGGCAAGGACCTCTAGAGACCTTAGAGGAGCCTTAGTATGTGAGTTCTCCCCTAGGGATTAGGGCGAGGATATGGATGATATGTCGAGGTTGCGAGTTGGAGATCTCGGGGACTCCACTCACAGTGGACCTGAGGATCATGGACATGTCATCGAGAAGTTCGTGTCATCTGGGGATGGATTAGGCGGCGACTTACGGTGGTCATCGATTGTGAGCATGGGAGGTTCTGGCCACGCGGGGCGGTACTCGCGTGGTATTTCGGGAGGCAGACATGATATTTTGCCCAGGCGATTATACGAGTCCGAGATGTCGAGGGACGGTTAGTGGGTTGGCTAGCGAGCCTACCCCAGGGACGAGGAGAGAGACCCCAGGAGGCTTAGATCTACCTGGGTAGTGTGCGAATATGTGGATGTTTTCCGAGATGAGGTACTGGACAGCCTCCACGAGAGGGGTTGTGGAGCTTGGTGAATTACCACGGTACTTCACCCGTCTCTATGACTCATAAGATGGCACCGGTTGAGCTGCATGAACTTCGAGTGCTTCAGGAGTTGCGGACCAAAGGGGGTTTCCGTGGGCAGGCTCGCACTTCACCATGGGCGCTCGATTGTTCGCGAGAAAGAAGGACAAGACCCTTGTTGTGTATTGATTACGAGGAACCGGTTGAGAACGGGGTTACGATCGAAAATCGGTATCCATTCTGCAGGATCGATGATTTGTTTGTCGGTTGAGAAGGAGCGCGAGTCTACTCAGATAGACCTTCGCCTTTGAGGGTTACCATAAGGCGAGGGTTGGGGAGGCAGGATATCCCGAGATGGTGTTTAGGGCGCGTTATGGGCACTTTGGGTTTCACGGTGTTGCCGCTTTGGATTGGCGAATGTGCGGCGAAAATTCATGGATCTCATGCATAGGGTGTTCCAACCCTATCTAGATCAGTTTGTCGTGGTCTTCGTGGATGACATTTTGATTTACTCCCAGTTAGAGTGGGAGCATGAGTATCACTTGAGGATCGTTCGGAGTTGTTGAGGAACTCTCCGGCTGCTCACCTTAAGTTCGGTAAGTGCGAGTTTTGACTTCTTGGTGAGAGTTTTAGGACACGTGGTGTCAGCATCAGGAGTGTCAGTCGACCCTAGAGAAGGTTGAGGCCGTGATGAGTTGGGAGAGACCGAATGTCAATCTTCGAGATAAGTAGTTTCTTGGGATTGGCTGGGTATTATAGGAGATTCAAGAATGGGCTGAAGTTGTCCATTCGAGGCAGGATCATAGGACTTCGCCTACTGGACGTGGACTCCATGGTTGAGATGGCCCTAACCATAGAGAGGGGGGGGGGGGGGGGAGAGAGAGAGGCACGAGAGGATGCTCGGAACACTGAGGATCTTGTGTTGGTAACAAGAGGGAGGATCCAACCTTCTTACGGTTCGGGAAGAGCGAAAGATTTTGCTCCTGAGTTTAGGGACCGGGACGGGATTGGGGCATGTGGGGCCCGGATTGCACCACCCCAGGAAACGAGGGGATCCCGGGGCTTTGGGACCGGCGCGGTCCCATTTGTTGTGGGAACATGAGAGTGTACGATTTCATTCCTCCACACCCTAGATGCGGGTCGGAGGAACCGAGTTTCGGTTTCGGGGTGCTATACGGGGCACTCCCAACAGCACGGGCAGGCAGAGGGACGGGAGTGTGGTCGAAGTCGGGTGCGGTCAGGCTGCGCGAGGGCGTGGTGTGGACTTTTAGGGTGGTAGACATATGGTTGTTGATGCCGAGGCTTGACAGCTGTGGATGAGTTGGCGACCATCGGGTTTTCGATAGTGGGACCTTAACCAGGTTGTCATACCCGACTTTGACCTTGGTTGGGCTTAGGGGTTAAGGCCTTTAGAGAGAAGCCGGTATAGATGTTCTTCCCTAGGATGTAGGGTGAGAGTTGATCGATGAGTCGGGTTATGAGTGAGGGATCTCAGGGTCTGCTCATGGTGTGAGACCGCAGAGTTGGGTGTCCGCCAGTGCCGCATGTGGATTCGGTGTGCACGGTAACATCGCGTTGAGTCGGGTGTGCGTGCACGGTAGGGTCATTCACCACTCATGGTGAGTGTAGGTTGAGTTTGTCTTTAGGACTACGTCCAATGAAGACTCATAGTTCGATTCAAGAAATGAAGAGTAATCAGAGTGTGTTGAGCAAAAGCAAGGGCCGTCATCCTAAGGTGAGAAGCGTTAGGGTGTGAAAGCAGAGGGAGTATCCTTTACGTGTGGGTGTAAGGGCCGGGGAGATATCAAATTTATGTGTGAATGTAACAGGCTCGCAGTGTAAGCCGAAGAATTATGTTGCCCGAGAAATGAAAACACCGCGATTGAAGTATCACTGGAGCTTAGAGTTGGTGATAGGAGTCGGGAGTGACTACGAGATGAAAAACACACGGACAGGTTATAATGTAGACTTAAAGTTGAATGATGAGGAATTGAGTGGAAGCTCAAGATTTGGATACCCATTGGAAATTGTGTTGGAGTGTTGTTGAGGAACGGAAGGGCGCTCAGGCCTCTGAATCATCATTCATGACATGGACTAGGTTGACGGTCCATTGGATTGTCAGTGATTGTGACTTTGGGAAGGTCAGCGTTTACACACAAAACAGAGGTTGTGTAGGGTTACGCATTATATGGATTATATACAGGTCTTAGAGGACATGTTGCGAGCATGCGTCCCGAATCATAAGGGTAGCTGGGAGGAGTAATTGCCTTTAGTGGAATTCGCCTACAACAAACCGGTTACCGGCGAGAATATCTGGATGGCACCATATGAGGCTGTGTATGGGAGGCGTGTGGTCTGGATTATGTTGGACAGGGTGGGAGGGGCTTTCAGGTCGTGGGTCTGATCGTTAGAGACACCTCAGGAGGTGAGGCTTGTGCGACGGCGTCTTCTCCGGCTGAGCCGGCCGAGGAAGAGCTTTATGCGGTGTATGTCGTCCTTAGAGTTCGAGGTTGGGGATCACGTTTTCTTAAAGGTGATTCCTAAGAGAGGAGTGGTCAGGTTCGGCAAGCATGGGAAGCTATCGTCGAGATTCATTGGGCCTTTCGAGATACTCGAGAGGGTAGGCACTATAGCGTACAGGTTGGCGTTACCGCCCAGCATGTCAGGTGTCCACGAGATGTTTCACGTCTCCATGCTCCGGAAGTATACGCCAGATCCAGCTCATGTAGTGGATTGAGGACAGATTGAGGTTGACACTGATGGGACCTTTGTGGAGGGACCAGTGTGCATTTTGGATAGCCGTGATCAGGTTTTGCGACGCAAGACCGTGAGGCTAGTGAGGGTGCTATGGCGGCACTATGGAGTGGAGGAGTCAACGTGGGAGCGCGAGGACACGATGCGGGCCACCTATCCCTTCTTGTTTAGGGATGAAGGTATGTAGTTTAGTCGTTTAATAATTAAATGACCGAGTTGTCATGGTAGAATACACGTTTATATGCGTGTGTTATGTTGTGATTGTCCGGAATTTTGGGACTGAAATTCCTTTTAAGGAAGAAATGTAAGACCAGAAATTCCAATTTGGAAAAATGGCAAAAATCGTATTTCGAGTTCTGGTGTATTTGGGTAAAAAAAAATCGAAATTTATTCTCTAGATCTCGGATGATGAAGCAGTTTCACCGTTAGAATAGATCTCCTTGTTTAACTAGCACATAAAATTTCATAGAATTAGAGATAGTGTGGGGTTGGCACGCTTTTCGAGGCATGCGTTTCGAGTCTTGGTAAACGATTTTGATCTTGGGAAAGTCACATATATGTACTCATGTGCCATAAGTGACAAGAGTAGAGAAATGATGAAAATGGACGGCCAAGATAGTGCCGAATATCAAAACTGGAAAAAGAAGGACATAAACGTCATTTTTAAATTGTTTAAGTTAGAAAAAGACAAAACACAAATAGTGTTTGTCTCCTTCCTTCAAAAACAAAGCAAAATGTGAATTGAAAAAGAAAAAGATGCGAAGCAAAAGTGAGTTTTTTAGAGAGAGGGGAGTGAAGCTTCTCTCTAGAATATCTGTGTCCAGGCCAGGTCGGCAGTCTTCGGGACGAGAAGGAAAGCTGCTCTAAGCGGAGAGGCCTACACGTGGGTTCCGGTTTTGTGAGTTTTTGACAAACTCCGAGAGGTAGGGGTTTCTCCCTACTTGGGTTTTACACTTTATTTAAGTGTTTTTCAATGTTTCGGTTGGATTGAAGCCTTGAACGACCGTTTGATCGGTCCCAAAACTTGGGGCCGAGATTGTTCAACAATTTTTGCAGAGGCGGATTTACGCACGGTCAGGTGGGTAGGGCTGTTTGGGTTAATTGTGTGTTGATTTATGTATTAAATGGTCTTTTTGGTGTATAGAGCGTAGGTAATGGCCGTGAAACCGGGTTACTAAGTGAACTGATGATTTGTGTTTTCAGGAATAGTAACCGAGGGGTTTTCACTATTCAGCGATGTTCTCAAAATAATTTTTGTGAATGCAATATGTTTGGTGAGTAATTCAGAAGAATTGCTAAGTGTTTGATCATTAGCCCCGTGAGCTAATTTTGAAGTGATGAAATGAGAAATTACATAACATGATTGTGTGGTTTAATTTTTATGTGAATATATGCATGTTTATATATTTACATGTGACATAGACTGTAATGGAATTGGCATCATGCATTCCATATGCCTTTGGGGCTTATTTTTAGGATGATAGGGTGAGTGCGTGAGGTGAGTCAGAGTGAATGGTTTTCGGAGGGTTGTCTAAACTAATAATGATCGGTAGTCCATAAATAATATCAATCGTCGGAGGCGACGGGTGATATACATCGGAGGGTAGTCCATAAATAATATCAATCGTGGAAACTGACCCAGATTGATATATACACATCGGAGGGGTTGTCCCTGAGCAAACAAATAAACATAATAATTCTCATACGAGGCTTGGCGAGTGTGAGGGTCGGTGAGGACCGGGTGCGAGATGATCGGTTAGACATTCAAGTAGGATCATGCATTTGCTTGGATGTGCGTTTATTTTAGACATTGCTTGCACTTGGGTGGAGTAGCGGCAGGGTGATTCCTTCTCTTTGATAGCTCCTGCACAGTCGAGGATCTTGGCCTGCAGTGCGAGGAGCGTGCGGGGGGATGGCTCGATCTAAGTGGGGTTTAGAAAGAAGCGGATTAATGGCTTTGGGTTATGATGCATTACATGTATTAGAATTGTTTTTATTTTAATATATGTTGTATAAGAGTAAAATTTGAACTCTTGAACTATGGTTGGATAGTTGGATATATATAATTGTCATGAGTATTGGTTTATGAGCCCAGTAGCGTTTAATCATAGGCTGTTATATTGAATTTGTTTGGGACGGAGTTTTATGTGAGTTTTGTGATGGGTAGAGCTCCCGGGTACAAAGGCTGCCGGGTACCGTGAAAAATGTGGGTTACCCAGAGCATTCCACGAGTCAGCGGTTGACCGGGTGAGTCAACGGACTTCCCGGATTTGGGGCGTCTGATAAGAGACCTACGAGACATTAATCGATACTTCATTGAACTATCAGCAAACTATATGGGTAAGTTGGTGATCTATCGAGAGTAACCCATCAAAGTTCATTGGATTTCCATAGTAGTCTACCATACCCATGACGAACTACTACATGCTCTCAAAGATTCTCTAACTTCTGTATTAGCTCGAGAGCTTCACGAAGTGGGCGAGATGCAATACCTTATTTGGGTACAGTACTAAATGCGGGGAACAAATAGAATTAAAAAAAAAAAATACCAATCAAATGAATTCAAGAATTCTAATTGCAAATTCTTCCACCTTGATGCCAAAAAATGACTACTATCATCATTGACCCATTTCTAGAGAGCTCCGACTTTTCAGCGGTTCCCTCATATCGGTGACTAGCGATCGGAGTAAATTCCCTTTGAGTTGTAAGCAGGCGCTAAAATAAATGGGCTTTCCCATAAAAATTTCCATCGACCATTTAAATTAGGCAGTAATGAGAAGAAGATTATATCGATAAAATTCCAGGCAGAAGTTGCAGCAGGTTCATTACTTCAATCTAGAAATCTAAAGAAAACTAACTGATCTACACTTTGACTCTCTTGAAACTAAATCTGCCTAAAATGGAAAACAAAAAGAATAAAAAAAGAAAAAAATAAAAGAAAAATAAAAATATACAAGGGTCTTCAACTACCACGAGCGTCACGGGTTGTGGGAGGTTGCCGCAGCGATGCCACTAGATAGTATTATAGACTTTCCAATGTTGGGTTGTACTTCATTAATTGCGTTGTGGATCTCCAAAATTATGGCCCAAATTGATTGCTCTATTGTGACATAGAAAGTTCTATCACGACAGAGTTTTTTAGTCTTTGTCGCTGGCCTCTGTCGTAGCATGCAGTCTTTTGTCGCGACCCGTTCTCTGAGATCTTTCTTGGATTCTATCGCGACAGACTTTGATAATGTCGCGACAGAATTTTGGTGTAGCAATCTTGTCCTTGTCGCAACAGGAATGCCTTGTGTCGCGACACCAAACTGTTGCAACCGACTTCTCATGTCATACATGGGTGATAGGTGACATAATTTTCCTTGTCGCGAAAAACATTTTCCTCTCTTGACACGTCGACTCTATCGTGGCGAGTTTTTTGAGTCCTTAGCGATTTGCATTAGGTGACAGGAAACTCCTTGGTTACGATAGACTTTTCTTCTCTAATTCTTGTTGCCTGATGAGCTGTTTGTTGTTACATAGAAATCTTTGTTACGACACGCTTGACTTAGCTAATCTTAGTTTTCCTTAAATTTCTGTTGCGGCCTAATTTTATTCTTTCGTGAAAGAATTCCATCATTCCATAGCTTTTATTGTCGCGATAGAAAATTTCTTTGTCGCGATAGAGATTTTGCCTTCAATTCTTTACTATGTCGCAACATGAATTTCTTTGTCGCCATTCATCTTGTGTTGCTCTTCAACTCCTTGTCGTGACAGAGAATTCACCTCCTTTATATTTTGGTTTTTGGGACATAAATAATCTGTCACGACAGAATTTTGTTGCTCTTTGTTGTGAATTCTAAATGTTATGTCAAGACATAATTTTCTTTGTTGCGGTAGAAATTCCTCCTTGAATTGGCTTGATGTAGAAAACTCTGTCGCAACATAAAAACACTTGTCTCAACAGACTTGTGTTATATTCTTGCAATTTTATGTGCGGCGAGCTACTGTCGCGAGGTGAGGTTCTGTTAGTCTTCAGTCTTTTATGTTGCGACAGAGGAAATATTGTTGTGACACAACTCCTTTGATGTTTGCCTTGATCATTGTCATGACAGAGTTAAGGATTGTCGCGACAGGCTTTTTTTCATTCTTCTTTAGCAATGTCGAGACATAGAACTCTTTGTCGCAACAAAGATTCTATTTCTTTGAAGTTTAGCCTAAACTTTGTTGTGACATATAGCTGCTGGCTGCAACATAGTTCTTTTAGCTGCAGAGGAATTGTGTGCGTGACATATAAAAACTTACTGTGTGATAGAAGTACTACAGTCTCCATTTTTGCTTGTTCTGCTTATTTATCTCCCTTTTTCAATTGACACTTGAAAAACACAAAGTTAGTGAATATTCATAATTTGGCATAAAATAGATTTGGCGTTAAAAACATGCTAGAAAAATGGATTAGAAAATAGATGAATTTAAGACTCATCAAATTCCCTTAAACTTAAAGTTTTAGCGTCCCCGAGCAAAGAAAAAGAAAAAAATTTGTCCCTGAACAATTTAGCTTTTGATTTTTAAGGACATTTTTTACGTTTAAAGCTCGATTGGAGGCGGGGAAATAAACGAGTTGTAAAATTACTTCTATACGTGTTTCCAATCTAGGATGGGGAGATTTTCATGAAATTCATTGAACCCGACAAATAATTCATATGGTGTAAGCAGAATTTTGAAAATCATTTAAACCACACGTTTTTATTGTGTGTCTTTGGTCTTTCCTCTTTTTCATGGTAGTCGATTAATCTTACGGGATAACACGCCGGTTGGCATACTCTCTTTCATTTTAAGTCTCATTATGCTTGTTTATCATATTAATCTCCACTAATGTAGGCATAACACCACCTTCGAGATCAAAACGGGGTCTTTTAAGCTTATAATGTGTGACTTGGGTAATTAGGTAGATAATTAGGCGCTTAAGGCTCAATTTTGCAGACTTCAATAACCCGACACCTCTTGCCTTCTTCATGCATCCTTGGTTTCTCTTGTTTGTAAGTTTCTACCTTCCCATCGGGTTTTGTGCATCTTTATGCATATTCTTCATTGTGATATCTTTTCTCTTTTCATTGACCACACGGAAGATAAATTCTCTTATTTTTCACTTTTCATCCTTCACCAAGGTTTATGGAATAGTAAATTTTGGTCTTTTAAGTTTTTACCACCCATAACGAACTTTGGGATAGTAGCTCATACTAGATGGCATTAGGGTACTAGGTGTTGAATACCCTAAGAACTTGAATTTTTCAGGGAGAGGCTACAAGACCAAACTCATTCCTCCTTGATGTTTTTCTTTTCACAACTTATTTCATAATTCTCTTCATCTCTTCTTATCTATATGCATTGTCTTTCTCAACCCTGTTTATCCTTCTCTACAACTTAAAATAATATTCCCCCAAACTTGTCCCTTTCTATTATTGTTGTATTTTGTCTTATGTCACAGGCGAAGAAGGGTTCTTTCTTGTAGGATTATGTTTAAGGAAAATTGGGCTTCTCATTTGCGGTTGATAATGAGAATGGCTATAGAGCTTATCAGGAACTAGTGTATATGCTTATGCATATCATAGGGGTAGGCTTGGATGGCTCAAACTTCCAAGGATGGCCTAAATCATTTCCTGTTAGTGGTATTACCTAGGATTTCGCCTTGACTAATAATCCAACAAGTTCTAGGACATTGGAGAGATTACTATGATGGATCCCAGAAGATGTTCCTAATCTTGGCACAATTTGTTTCAGAGTTATTTTTTACCATGTGCAAAGTTTATCAGGATTTTTATAACCAAACTGTTTACACAAATAGAATTATAGGTCTTATTTGTTCCATCAATTTATTAAAGCCTTCCTTATTCTTTTAAGTTATTACATTTATTTATAACCTTACAACCTTCGATTCCATTCATTTCATCCTACCCCGATGCATGTCAGTTATTTGTTTGGTGCCAGATTTGTTCTTTGTGTTGATTTAACAAGTCAAGTTCATTCTAATCAAACATTAAGCTCATTTTCAATCCCGGCTTTGACCACATTTTCATTAACCACCGAATTCCATTCAACTAAATATGTTGCGGCAATTTGCTTTCAATTAGATCGGGGAAATTGGTTTCTCATTTATTCAACTAGTTATTTACCACAAGTCAAAATTTTCTAACTATTAAACATGAAGGAAAGAAAATTTAGACAAAACAAACAAACAAAGAAATGAACAAAAGATAGAATAAAAGTGAACACTAAGCTTGCAAAGAATTTTCTATTTTATTCAATATGTCGGGGATTTGATGTTTGGCATAGAAAGGAAGAGATGGAAGAATGGTAATGTTCACTTTTTACTCATAAAGCCTTTTCCTTGGCGAGCTTCCATTCTTAAAGTATTCTTCCAGCCTCCTCTACACAGGGTGATTCTTTCTTTTCTATTATTACACTAGGGGCTTTTATTTTAGGCGGTTCTTTACAAGGTTAAGAAGGTCTTTCTTCATCTGGACCTAGGTTGAGAGGAAGCATTGAGGTGGGTTTGTTACACCAGCAGAGACTCTTGGTAGTAAGGTACACATTCACAAAAATTCTGATTTGTGGCAGTGGCACTCTTCTTCTTGGAGGCTTGTCTTCATAGCCAAATCGAAATCTTTGTACTACATCGATTCTCGTCTTTTAGCTAATGATTCCAAAGTGTCTGTTGTTGTGCTCATAGGTCATTGGCGAAGCTTTGTTTGTAATGTGCAGAACTATTCAACCAATTATTGTCTCTTTATTCGGAGCTTGCCTTTTAGGCGTTGTCTGCCATCCTCCGAAACATCTTTATCGGCTACGCTTCATGTTTTCCTATTTTTAATCCGAGAAGAGCCGCTACCCATCCTTATTCTTGTTCTCCACTTTGTGTCCTTTTTTTCCAATTCAGCTCTCCACTCTTCGTCTCTTTGTTTCAATGCATCCTCCCAGATCGATTCCCTTCTTGCGAGCTACACCTCAAAATATTCATCCCTAAGCTGAAGTTGGGTTTTTAACCGATCATCCCTTTCTTTCATCTCCTATTTCATGAATTTCAGCATCTCCATCAGTTTTGCATTGTTACATTGGTGCCCTGAACTTTCAGCTTGTTCCTGATGGATTTCTCTTAGGTAAGGGAGAATTAGTCCTTGATAAAGAAAAAGAGATTTTAGCTCAAAAATCACGAGATTGTCTTCCCTATAATCAAGAAGAAATTCGAGTATAAAACAGAAAGACTCCCCATGAGGGAAAGGTATGCAACTCCAATTGCGCTAGCTCCCTTCTTTCTCTTTTGCATCTTTTTGCTGACTTAATCATCCGAGAGGTGGCCGGCACGCTACCGTTGGACCCCTTTTTTGCATGTTTATATCATGCGTGCCAGAAGGCAGGGCAGTCAATTGCTTGACAACACATGTCCATGTCCATAGCTATTGCTTGTAATAAGGTGAGAATCCTTACGATCTTGTAGTTATCAACCTTAGAAATTCAGAATCATAGAAAAAACAAAACCTATAGCTCTTATAATGAAAAAAGGTAGGGCTTGGGATATACGGTGGGTCTTTGTCGGGTAGATGGGTTCCGAGGATGAGTTCTTACTTGGGAGGGCTTGGAAATCCTTAACCATGAGTCATGATGAGTACTTGATGATACGCAGAATCCATGACAAGAATCCATAATTGTTGAAAGCGTTTTCGCAGAGGAGACCCATCGCAGCGAGAATACGTAGAATCCACCATGTCGCCCTTCTTACCGTGACTGCGGAAAAAGAAGTCCTACTGCTTCGAGGGGAGTTCATGTTGTGACGCCAAGTGGGTTTTACTTGAATCGAGAGATGGGAAGTGCAAGGTATTCCAAGCTTTGCATACGCATCTCTAGTAGGATCATCATCACTGCAGTCTCTTCTTCTTCTTCACGGGTTGACAGCGTCTCTGTGACTCATTTTCTTGGTATAAGAAAAGGGAATTATGTTTTTCTTATGAGAGATGGAGCCTTCACACGTCATGTTTTCTTCAAAAACAAGAAAAAAATCACAAAAAAATAAAATCCCCCTCTATTAATAATTTTAATATTTATAAAGATATTAATAATTTTAAAGATACAATTATAGGAAAATATTTCCTTAGGAGATTTTCATTTTCTTTGTTATTTATTTTAAG
Organism: Tetrastigma voinierianum; assembly: GCA_016808115.1. Classification (NCBI taxonomy): domain Eukaryota; kingdom Viridiplantae; phylum Streptophyta; class Magnoliopsida; order Vitales; family Vitaceae; genus Tetrastigma; species Tetrastigma voinierianum. Next base: position 169,084 of record JAEQBH010002027.1, on the reverse strand, counting down.
AAGGTTTATGACTAATTTTACTTTTAAAAATAATTTAACTTTAAAACACAAAAATCAAACAATTTTATTTATTTATGTATTTATATTTTTTACTTTTTATTGAGCATATATTCAAGAGTTTAACAAATATGAATTTTTTTTTTTTTTTTGAAATGGAGATTTAGGTAAAGTTGTAGTTTGGTATACACATTAAAAATATGCATATTTCAAATTATATTAAAATTGATGATGAATAATTTTAATCTTAAAATAATGAAATATTCTAAATTTTCTTATATAAATGAGTCATGAATTTTTTCCAAAAGTATTAGATCCAAATTTATTATATTATTATATATTTAACGAGGTATTATGAAAATAATTTAAATATTTATCAATATATTATCATATTAATAATTTAAAGATGTCAATATAGAAAGATATTATCTCTAAAAATATTTATTTTTAGAGTTTATGACTAATTTTACTTTTAAAAATAATTTAAATTTAAATAGATAAAGATAATATTAATTTAAAAAAATTGAGATATTCTAAAATTTTCTCATACAAATAAGTTAAGATCTAATTTTTCTAAAATAATATATATTCAAAACTATTATCTCATATTTAACGAGAAGTATTATGGAAAATAATTTAAATATTTATAAGGATATTAATAGTTGTAAAGATATTATTATAGAAAAATCATTTTGTAAATATTGTCCATGTTCTTTAAAAATATTAATTTTAGAGGTTTTTAAAAGAAATAAATTTATTGAATGAGCTTAACAATACCGTGATTAGAATCAAAAAGTAGGGGTGTTCATAAGCCGAAAAAAAAGCAGTCTGGCAAATGACCAAACGAGCAAGCCGAAACCACAATTTTTAAAATTAATAGGTTTGGATTGGTTTGAAATTTTACAAAAACCGACACATCGGTTCAGTTTGCCGTTTAGAGGTGAAAATCGATTAAACCGAACCGACCCAAACCACCATATATATTATAAATAGTTTTAACCTAATTTCACATCTTTCTTTCAAACGGCCTACACACTCTTCTTCTCCATCCCTTGACCAAGGTTATTTTCTTCATATCTCCTTATCTCTTTATTTTCTTTCCAATTCTTGAATTCTCTAGTGTCCTTTAACACAAATTTTTTTCTTTTCTTTCTTCTTTTGTTTTGATGGTAAGAGTGTTTGATTTATGGGTCTTGTCTACATCATACGCATCTAAAGGGCTTGAATAACGATGATAACTTGACCATTTTGTTGAAATAGCAGTGAGCGACATAAACAAAGAAAAAGAAAAGCAAAGAGAAAGAAAAGGAACAAAAGTACAAACTTTTTTTGTTCTCATGTCTGATGCAGGTCTCTAATTTGATCATGACTCTTGAGGTTTTGTTTGCATGTCCATTCTGATTTAGTGACTGATTCTTAATTTGCTTAGAAGAAAATTAAATATATTAAGAGCCAAAAGTGCGAAAATCGGAAAAGTGTTCCCTTGTTTTCTTGGTTTTTCTCACTCTGTTTCGGATGGAGGTCACAGGGATATAGCGAGTCTTTGGTTTCCGGGTTTTCTGAGTTGGCGCCAAACTGAAGAATATCAATAAACAACAAAAATATCTGAATGCATTGATAACATACCTCAGCATGGATTTTAAATCTTGGTGGGGGTTGTAAAGAAGGAAGGGTTGTTGTTGGAGGATCAGGGAAAATCCAGATCATTATAAATAATAGTATTATTACTATTATCGACAGATACATAAATTCTTCAAAGTTATTCAAATAGGTTCACATAGAAAATTTATCTAGGTATAGTCATAGACTATATCGATGGTAGTTCCATATTCCAGTATTTTACAAAACCCTGATGCTTTCCCTAACACCTTAATGACCATATCTTGGATTGAACACTATGATATTATATGAGTATATATAATTTCTTTGTTGTTTCATATCTTGCTTGTTTCCTTATTAAAAGCTTGTTTTATATTTTATTTTAATTTCAATTTCCTAACATAAATGATATTTTATTAATTTTTTATAAATGGATGAAGATGTGTCATTAAATGTTGAAAGGTTACATGTGAATAAGGGAGTGCGTCAAAGATTGATGAGAAAAGAAAGCAAGAGGATGAATTGGGAAATAATAGTGTTGAAATGACAAAGAAAGATGAAGGTAAAAAACCATCAACTCCACAAAAACTTAAAAGAACAAAAGGAAGTGAGGGGACAAGAAAATTTTTTGTAATATGAGATCATTTCACTAGGAATAACTGTGAGAAAAATCCATGTGCATCATGCAATTATTGTGGTCAATCTTATGCTAGTGATTCTAGAAAGAATGGAACTAGTAATGTATGGAGTCATTTGCAATTCAAATGTAGGAAATCTCCCTATATAGTGGTTAATAAAAAACAAAAGATCATTTGTTTTGATGCTAAGAAAGAGGTCAGGGATGGTGATAATGTTAAGATTGAAATTTAAGGTTGTTAAGTATGATCCTGAAAACTTAATTAGACAAGCCTTGGCATCAATGATTATTCATGATGAATTGCCTTTTAGAGTCGTTGAAGGGGAGGGATTTAAGGATTATTCTCACTTATTAGAGTCTATATTTGTAATTCCTTCTCGCATAACTGTTTGGAGAGATGCATAAAACTTTTTATGGAGCATAGAAAACATTTGAAGAATGAACCTTTGTGCTTAACAACTGATACTTGGTCATCTATTCAGAATTATAATTATATGATAGCAACTGATCTGATTGATCAAGATTGGAAGTTACAGTTGACTGTGATTATAATCTAAGCAATAGGGGGGGTGAATGGGGGGATGTTTGTTGATTGATGTGAGTGTTCTCATATTGTGTTCAGATTGTTTTATTGCATGTTGAATCATTTCTTGAGTGACAATATTGAATGCATGTTCAGTTTGTTCTTATATTGAATCTTATTATTAAGAATGAACAGAATAATAGTTCTTATCAAGATCTGAAATACAATTTGATATATTAGATCATCTCCAGCTAGACTTGATGCTTTTAAAAAGTGCGTTGAACATGTGAAAATATCAAATAAGCGTCTTTGATAATGCGATGTGGAGGCATATTGTAATTCACCTATTTGATGTTGGATGCAACAAAAAAATTTGAAGTAGCCTTTGTTAGGTTGTAATATCATGATGCTAAATATAAAAACATTTTGAACAAGAGAAAATTAAGGGCCCTCCAAAAAAAGAAGATTGGAATAGAGCAAGGTGTTTGTTAAGGAGTATTGAAAGATGTTTTATGATGTTACTGAAGTTTCGGGATGTCTTTGCATGTTACTTGTTTTTTAAGAAGCTGGTGTCTATCACAAAACATTGTTGAAAATGGCTAATGGGTGGGATAAAGTAGTGGCTACCTATGGATACAGAATGAAGAAAAAATTTTTCCAAATATTGGGAAAATTTTAGTAATATTATTATTTATTAATGTTGATATTGTTTTTGTATCCCTAGATATAAGTTGAAGTAAGTGAAATTTTGTTTTGGTAAAGTATATGACCACCAAAATTGGCTTGTCACAAAATTGTTTTGGTTGAATCAACTTTCAATCGATTGTATGAATAGTATAATGATTTTTATTCAAGTGAACTTGGGAGTGAAATAAATACTCCCTCTAGATCAGGGAGAATTGTTGATAATGATAGTGATGATATTGATGATGCATTTGAAAAGAGCGGAAGAGGAGGCATATACGGGTTTAAATCTTATATTAGAAATTATTTGTTAGATAATGTGAAAAGTTTGGGATCTAATGATATTTTGGATTGTTGGAAGTTGAATGCTTTTAAATATCCAATTCTCTCCAAGATGGCAAGAGATGTATTGGCAATTCTATTTCGGCGGCCAAACTACAAATCAAAACTTTAGTACAAGTGAACGCATACTTGTTGCATTTAGGGAGTTCACATTATCTCTAAAAAAAATAATTGGAGGCGCTTGTTTGTTCATAAAGTGGTTGAAGAAATATCTCTCAAATAAATTTGCAATAAATTTTAGGGTGTGGTTCAAATGTATGGAAAATCACTACAAAGGTATTATACATAAATTATTTGGTTTGGTAATTTATATTTTTGTGATATATAAACGATAACTTCTCTTTTTTTTTTTTTCTATGTTTGCTTTAGAAATTGGAAAATCAAGTAAGTGTGGAGGAAGATCCAATGAAGAATATGTGAAACTCATGTGTTGCTTAATGCTATTGAAGCTTGTATATTGTATCAATGACCTAAGAGTGGATGCGGATTCAAGTTTTCCCTTTGAATTAATTTTTATGTTAAGAGCTGCATTTTGCTAATCTAGGCAGTTGTTACTTTGTTGCTTCATTAGCTATTCTAGTGTCATAATTATGATTTTGGTATGTTACATGATGATTTCTATTATACATTTTGCATTCATAAGCCTTTCACTTTCCCCCGATTTTGTATGATGAACATCTTATCCAAAAATTATTTCCTTTAAATACATAAAGTGAATTTTAAACCACGGTTCAAGTATGAGCAAGCGAAACCGTAATATTGGGTTTGGTTGGTTTGAGTACTTAAGCAGTTTTGGATAAATATTGCATGAAGTGCCAAATCGATGTCATAGGTTTGGATAGAATGTTATGCTCAAATCGATCCAAATAGATCCTAAGCTAACCACCTCCTATAAATGAGTCATGGATTTTTTTTCAAAAAATATTCGGTAAAATTTATTATATTATTATATATTTAACGAAATTAATAATTTAAATATTTATAAAGATATTATCATATTAATAATTTTAAAGATAATAAATATAGAAAGATATTATCTCTAAAAATATTTATTTTAGAGTTTATGACTAATTTTACTTTTAAAAAATAATTTAAATTTAAATAGATAAAGATATTAATTTAAAAAAATGAGATATTCTAGATTTTCTCATACAAAAATATAGTTAAGACCTGAAAATTTTCTAAAGAATATCTATTCAAAAAACTATTATCTTATATTTAGCAGTATTATGGATAATTTAAATATTTATAAGGATATTAATAAGTTGTAAAAATATTATTATAGAAAATTATTTTTGTAGATATTGTTCATGTTCTTTAAAAATATTAATTTTAGAGGTTTTTAAAAGAAATAAATTTATTGATTGAGCTTAACAATACAATGATTAGAGAATCAAAAGTGGTAATCCAAAATGCCTAAGATTTCAAGAGGATTTGATTTCCATCCTAAGCGCAAAAATATGCTTTTTTTTTTTTTGAAATGGTAGGGATTGTAATTTGAAAAACTATATACATTAAAAAATATAAATATTTCAAATTATTTTAAATTGATGAAGATACTTTCAATCTTAAAATAATGAGATATTCTAAAATTTTCTTATATAAATACAAAAGTCATGAGTTTATGATTTTGATAGTAATTTTCTGACAAAACTACATGATGTATCATCACAAGGTACCCATTTATGTTAAATAAGTACTAAAAGCGGGGCATAAGATATGATGATGAATCCGCAAGTACACGCGTTCTTACGCTTCGGAAGGAAGTCTTCTTATTGATCTTGAAAATAGTTTTTCGAGCAGCATTGTCACGCTCCCTTCAAGTCAATGTCAAATGACTCTTTTTTCCCCTACAAAGTAACCAACCATCTTAAAAAAGCTCGAGTTTTGTCTTAATTTTTTTATAAGAAAAAAAATACCAATCTAATACGTTTTTTGAAAATAATATCCAAACTAGTGCTTAAAACCGTAATTAGTGACTATGGTTTTAACTTTAAGCTTAAAACTAACAACAGATGCCACATAAGCAAAGAATTGTCGGGCATGTTTCAGACTGATTGGGATTTGCATACTGTGAGAGAGTATTAGAGATAAAAGGACATTTAATTAGAAGAATACATGTTTGAAACAGGCAAAACAAAGACTCATTTTTAACACTACCATGAACACACAGTATTCTATCTCCAATCAATCTAATTCAAACCAAAGAGTCATCAAATTCAATTCATCCGGTTTTCGCTTCCCATCGTGACCGGTATGGATCAATCAAGATTTTTGTTTCTGAAAAAACATAAAATAAATCTCCCATCCCCTACACTAGAGGGGGAAAACAGCTAGTTTCCACTTTCGATCCCATATTTCACTATATTATTAATGACACTCTTTTCTTTCCCTAATATGTAAGCAAGAAATATATTATAAGAACACCACAAAAGGGATCCAGTACACCACGTATACAAAAAAGAACACCAAGGCAACACAAAACAAGGGGGAACAAATGGACATCAACCCCTAGCTCAAATCCAAACACTCCACAAAGTCTATCAAAGAAAAGAACTAGGAAAGATGCATCATGCCCACGTATCATTAAATAAAAGGATTTCAAAGACTGCAATGAATGCCCCTCATTATCCAGCACCTACTACTTTTCCCTCCAAATAGTCTGGAAAAAAAATGCATCACGTGTTTTTCCTCTTCTTACCCACAAAACAACTGTCATCTAAGCAAAGCCTCTGTACTACAAGGAAAGAACACCCACATCATACCAGACAGGGAGAACATGATTTTTTTTTTAATAGGTAAATTTTTGTCCCTATTAGGGGCTTGAACCTATAGACTACCGCAAACCCTCTCATCCCTTTACCACTTGACCATGCCTCAAGGGGTAACAGAAAATGCCACAAAACTATAGCACTACCTCTATGAAGGAGGATGTGATCAATATATTTTTCCTCCCTGAGGCATAGGAAGCATCTATTAGCACCGTCCCTGAGGATGTGAAAGAAAAGGATTCTTTACTTCTTGCTTATTCTTTTTTTTCTGTTGCGTATTTCATTGGTAGTAAAACCTCAAAGATAAGTGAAAGAAATACAATTTTCCGTAAGATATCAAAGTCAAATTAACTAGCTTATGGTTTCTAATTTTCATCCTTCATTGTTGATTTTTGTAACGATACTTTATATTACTTTCATTTTGTTTAGGTTTTATTCAGAGGCGTGTTTGAATTCTCGTTTAGCGCTCTCAGAGGAACTCCGTTGTTTTTGTTTGTTTCCTTTAGGTGTTCTCATACTATAAAAGGGTCTGGTTCTCTTGATGTGGGTCCGCTTATAAAAATTTAAATTTCATTTCAGTTTGTCTTCTTCCTAGCTGTTACAATGGTATCTGAGCGAAAACTTGGGAATGGAGGATGGGACTAAAGCACAAGAAATTCGGCTGTTGGAGGATTTCTACAAACAATTGTAGGTGTGACACCCCTATCCCGGGGGTCCCGTTGACAACCCATCAACCTCTGAAATTCCTGTGGATTTCGGGTTACCCGATACCACATGGTTGTGTCCCATTTATCGGGATCCATATTTCCACAAAAAAAATCGGGCAGAGTCTCCTTTGTTCGGGAAGCTCTACCCAACATACAACCTGTACAATTTCATGGCAACATGACCCAATATTATACAACGACCACACCGGGTCCACATACGAGTAAAAATGGCCACATAGGGCCCATTTATCCATACTCAAACATATAAGCACTCTGACTATAAAACCATAGTCCATAAGAGTTTAAATTCCATCACTCTTATACAAATAAATACAACCCATATATATTTACAAAATATATATATCAAAAGCCACAATCCGGCTTTCTTCTCAATCCCGGCTTCTAAGGAGCGTCGTCCACTGGTAACTGTCCTGCACCTGAAATGTGGTCCCACGACAGGATGAGCAATGCCCAGTAGAAAAATTCTCCTACAAGGGCTACTCCCCGCCTAAAATGCACATGCAATGGAGTACATAAAACCTCAAACCATATTCCATATGAATAATGCAATCCTATATGGAATGTTCTGTGTCATGCATGAGATGAGATTGCTCATGCCCACAACTCGAGTCCCGATCGACTCCCTCACACTTGCAACGCCAAGTGTGAAAAACAAGTCATTGGTGTTTCACCCAATGACTTAAATCATTGGACTACCCTCCAATTTTTAATTTATCAAATCCCGTGTATTTGGGCTAGGGTCATGAATTTTCGAGGTCTTACCGCAGTTTCAGACGCCTTCGACACTTTGCGAACTTTCATCACGAATCCATAAGTCTAATCAAGAATAAAATTTCCTTTGGGTCTTTCACTCGGGAGGGGATCTCGCTCTATCTCAGTTTCACCTAAACACACATGATTTATTATTATTATTGTTTTACCCAACCGTGAGTCTCAATTTTAGACGTTGTCTCATTTCTAAGCTCACCACACATTCACCAAGAATGGTGAATAACAGTACCATGCACACAATAACTCGACTTCCCGGGACGCTGATGTGACCATGCATATGAAATGCATGATGCCAATGCATTTTCCTTCATGTTACATGTATATATGAGTACTACATGAAAGGATAATTATAATTTTTACATATAATTTACAACCATGCAATACACATTAATACATCAAATAGCATATAATAACATGATTTTTTTTAACATGACAGCATGTTATTTAATATTTTACAACAATAACACACAAAATGGCCCGAATCTCGGACCCACATAAAACAGGGCACCTCTTGGTCCATTCACGGTTCGTCACCGAATTATTAGGATAGCAAGACACACCACAAAACCCACAAACATCAGTCTCGGGATCAAAATCAAAAGCGAACTTAGTCCAAACCGCTCCGAAACACCAAATTTTAAATTTCTGACCGCTCCGACAACAAATCCCAAAATTTAGCCAGATCGCCCAAAACAAATTCCGAATTCAACCCGGACTGTCCAAAATAGTCCCGAAAATTCCTAAAAATTCCTACACTAAGTCCAAAATTTGAGGATCGGGAATTTAAGGCCTTTACTACTTAAGCCAATCTCAAGCCATTAAACGGCCTTTGTGCTAGAAATAACACACAAGTAGGAAAATTCCCTACCTCGTGGAGTTTGACGAAACTCCAAGATTTTGGTACCCACACATAGCCCTCGCTGCATGGATCAACTTTGCCTTCAGCCTCGACGAAAACCTACGGTCCGATTTTCGAAAATCTGAGAAAGAAGCAAAGAGAATAATAAAAAAGAAAATCTCTGCACGCCTCTCCCCCTCTCCCGAATTCACTCTTTCTCCTTTTGATTTTTTTTCGTTTTAACTTTATTATTATTATTATTATTATTATTATTATTTTTGAATACATGGTCTATATTGTTTCATTCGATTCAAGCCATCCGAAACAATTTATTTCTTTGGTTCACTTTATTTTAAATGAACTTAAACCATTTCCTGACTTCCGAGATTTTCGTAAAATCTCGTCCCCGAAGTCACCGACTACTACCACCCGTAAAATCGTAAATATTCGCTTGTCTCGTAATCATCAAACTTTTCTGGGTCACTAGATTTTGCGAGACGAATTTAACTGCGCAGTTTGTTTCGTCATCCGAGATCTAGGAAATTTTCTAGGCTCCCCTGAACCCTTATGGCAATTTATTATTTTTATTAACATTTTGCCATTTTTTTTTAAATTTCTAATTTTCCCGAGTTTTACAGTAGGAAACTTCGGAACAACATTCAATTGAATTAAAGGAGTTTATTCATACGGTGACAGCCCTCAACCTCAAGTTCGATCAATCGGCAGAAAAATTGAAGGCCATTAGGGTTTCTACAAAAGTTGATGGTTTAGTCCCTACTAAGCCAAGAACGGATTTGTCCCGCCATCGCATACCCAGCCTGTGCACTCTAAATCAATTTTCCAACTTCCTTCCAAGGAGGAAATACGAAAAGGGTGGGTGTACAAATGTGAAAGATTTTTCAAGTACAATGAGGTGCTAGAACTAGAGAAAATAGGGATCGCCTCAATACATTTAGAAGGAAAGGCCTTAGAATGGTTCCAAGGTACGAAGCATCAGTCAAAGACTTGAATTGGGAGACATTTTCTATCAAAATAACCTCACGATTTGGCAAGGTACGTATGGCAACCCAATAAGCTAGATCACAAAATTGAGGCAAGCCTTATCCATACACATCTATAAGGAACAATTTGAAGCACTAATGGTAAGAACTACAGGCTTAACGAAAGAATTTTTTGTACAATGTTTCATAAAATGGCTCGAGGGATCAATCAAAACCAAGTGATGATGTTTCACTGCTGAGAGTACTGGCAGGAATATTCCATAGAATATCTCTGTGGTTTGACTCTTTCCTTCTTATATATTATTCTCTTCCTTTTCAGACTTTATATCGTTTCCTTAATGTCTTCCTTTTGTATATAAATAGGTAGGACCTATACTATATTAATTATTCATTCAATCAGAAAAGTAGGCATTTTTCTTCTATCATTTCACATGGTATCAGAGTCTTGAAAGGTTTAGGATAGGGTTTTACCGTGTTTTCTTTTCCGACAATCCAACTAGTGGCTAGGTCTCACCTCCAGCCACTCCACATTCATCGCGGGAAGCTTCAGAACCCTCTACTGCCATTAAAATCTCCTCCTTGCCGGAGAAATTTTCTAGCGAACCTTTTTTGGCAATTGTTCGAACTCTGGCTAGCAACCCCACCATCAAGTTCGCCGAGACCTGATCTACCTACTGGAAGCAACTATGGAACCAACAATGATCGATAGCTCATGCGCCGACATCTACTCGGGCGCCGTTTCACGCATCACGCGAGGCGCTGGGGCTACTCGACAACACGCTTCCATGGCCAAGCTCGCCGGTCGCCGATGAGAACTACTGTCACCCTGTTTCCCCACTTTGCTGCCTACAACTGTGTCTTTTGACCAATTTTCTCTCCTAAGCCCTAGTTTTCTCGCTTATGCCTCCTTCTTCGATGCCTGAATCTACAATAACTTCAGTTCTCAAGAATGTCTAATGCTCTCTAAAAGGTGCGTTCTTTCTTGCAGATCTCTCAAAACTGTGATTTCTGATTTTTTCTGGCTTCATGGCTAATAAAGGACAAAGTTTTTATTCATTTTTTTTTTGAACTCCAATGATAACTATAAATAAACTCAAAGGATCTCATCCACAGCTTCGAGAGTTATTCTTACACCCAACGAGAGTATAAGGAGTAATTCCCAATTCCTCACTCAGTAACTCACCAGATCCATTTCCATTTCATGCCTAGACCGTTAATGCCTTTGCTCACCTTTCATATTCATCTGGACCCTAGACTCTTGATTCTGGAGCCTCTTATTATATTTCCGGTAATAAGGACATTTTTTCTTCTCTTACCTTTACTTCTCCTTTACCCATGGTTACTTTAGCTAATGGATCTCAAACCATAGCTAAAGGAATCGGTTCAACATGCCCTCTTCCTTCCTTGCCCATTACTTATGTCCTTTATGTTCTTGATTCTCTTTCAATCTAATTTCCATCAGTAAGTTGACTCGTGGCCTTAATTGTTTGATTATCTTTTCTGATAACTCTATCACATTGCAGGATCGAAGTACGGGGATGACGATTGGCTTAGGATGTGAGTCTTAAATTCTCTTTCATCTCAGCTTGCCATCATCTTCCACTACTTGCACTTCCATGGATACTCCTCTCCAGACTACGGGCCATCGTAGTCACCGAACATTTCTAGTTTTTAAAATGGTTCCTGCTTTCCTACTTTGTCCTCAATTGAACGTGAGTCATGTCACTGGGAAAAACATACTGTCTCATTCCCCAAAGCATCTAGGATCAACTGACAAAGTCTCATTTTGAGTTTGTCTCACATTGATGATCAGGTCCTTCTGACCGAGTCTACCTTAGGCTTGGCACTCGATAATTTGCTACTTTTATAAATGATTATTCTTAATGTACTTGGCTAATTTTAATGAAAACTCGTGGCCGAAGATTTGCTTTCAAAAAGTCTCATGCTGAAGTTCGATCTCAATTAATACTTCAATTCGTATTCTACGAAGTGATAATGCCAAGGAATATCTTTCTTCACTATTCTCCTCATTTCTGTCCACACATGGGATTCTTCATCAGGTCTCTTATGCTTACACTCCTCAACAGAATAGAGGGGTTGAGAGCAAGAACCGTCATTTAGTAGAAACCGCTCTCACTCTCCTACTCCATCATAAGATTCCTCAACGCTTTTTGGTGGATGCTATCTTAGCCGCTCGGATATTCCCGCCTTCAACGAGGTTATTAATGCTACTCTCCGGATACACATCGATACTTCGTCTCAGCTGATGTCACATTTTTTTAGCATTCTTCTATGTTCCCTACCTCCGGCCCTCTTAGCTCTGATGTCCTATCTCTACCCTTCCTTTATTTTGTTCTAGATACCTCATCTATACCTCCAGCTACTCCACCTCGACCATTACAGGTTTATACCCGTTGCCCGTGCACTGACAACGGGCCTTGGACTAACTCATCTCCTTTGGCGCCTTCCTCCACGACGGTGGTATTGCTCGGTGATCTTCCCATTGCCATTCGGAAAGATACTCATTCCCATTGTAACCCTCATCCTATTTATAATTTCCTGACTTATCACCGCTTATCTTTACCATATTCTGCTTTTATTTCCACCCCTATAAGTATAAGGCTGTTTCTCTCTGATTCGACTAGAAATGTATTTGTCAAGAAATGGCTACCTACTAATGGCACATGGCACCTAATCACTCCTTTACATGCCTAAGTAAGTCTCCTATTGGTTGCCATTGAGCTATACGCTACATTTCGATCCGTATGGCTTTTGATATATCGGGAGGAAATCCTATATTAATTAGATTGTAAACCTGTAGACACTCCTATGGATCTAAATGTCAAGTCTGTACCTAGATAAGAAGAGTCTCTACAAGATCCAGGGAGGTATCGACGACTTGTGGGGAGATTGAACTACTCAACATCACTTCCCACGACATTTCATTTCTGAGTGTGTGTTAGTCAATTCTTCCCAATCACCGTGTGATAGTTACGAGATGTCAGGGTATGTATCCTCTCGTTATATCAAAGAACACCGTGCCAAGTGGGTGTTGTAATGAAAAATAGAGGTCATACCTGCATTGTTGATATTGCGATGTAGACTAGTAGGCTCGCCGTAGATAGACCCACTTGTGATTTATGTGTATTTACCTAAATCTATCCTCGAATAGTAAGAAATAGGATGTGATACTTATCTAAGGTCGGGTTTATACCGTAAGCCATGGCTTTGGTAACTTGTGAACTCATATGGCTCAAAGAGCTTCTTTAGAAGTTACGATTTGGGAAGGATGAACAAATGAAGCTTCAGATGTGATAAATCCACCCTACACATTGCCACCAACCCAGTCTTTCATAAGAGGACCAAACATATTGAAGTAGATTGTCACTTCATTCAAGAGAAGATCGCATCAGGATGCATGACTACTAGTATCGTCAATTCGAGTGACCAACTAGCAAATATTTTCACAAAGTCTCTTTGATGTCATAGGATTAAGTACATTTGTAACAAGCTTGGTGCATACGATCTATATGATCCAACTTGAGGTGAGTGTTGAGTATCAAAGGAATATTCCATAGAATATCTTGTGATGAGAGGTTATGCTACTAGTGTGACAAAAAGTATGAATCAAGGCTTCAGTGCAAAAGGAGACAAATTTATTTGCTAGAGAGGGAAGAGGAAGGTGAAATAAATGAAGAAAGCGACAATCTCAAAGAAGAGGATGAAGAGTCCCTAGTGTTGGTCCATGCTATTGCAAGAGCCACATCTCATCGTGACCATGATTACGGGTGGGAAATTATGTAAAACTATATTTTTAGGAAAAAATCAGGGTCAATAATCTAATTCAGAATTGGGCCATGGGAAGTGAATAATCAGATCTCAAATTATAGGGAATTGGTTATGGGAACTTCATTTTTCAATGTACAAAATATGTGTACATAAGTGTGTGATATAGGTTGCATAAAGTCATTCAAGAATTAGTATAACTTCCAGCTACCAATTCCGTTTTCTTCATGGTATCGGAGCCCTAAGGTTTTTAGTATCGGAACCCTAAGGTTTATGGGAATTTTTCTATGCAAACTCCATTGCTGTACCAGTTTTTTGTGGGAATTTTTCTAGCCAACCTTCATTCTTGTACCAGATTTTTTCAGCATTCTTCAGGATTCTCTATGTCAGTTTTTCACTTATTTTTCTAGCCTTCATTGCCAAATTGATTCTTGATTCTAGCCTTATTGTTGGTGTAATTCTCAGCCTTCATTGCTAGTTTTTTTTCTTTCTATGGCCTCACTACCATTATTTCTTAATCTCATTTATCCTTTACTACTGTTTCATGAACATCAATCATGTTAGATCATTTTTCAATTGATGAAGAAGAAGAGGCTGTGCAACCTATCCTTTACTTCAAAATATTCAACCACCTTATGCTTCTCAAGCATCAACTCCGTATGGGCTCATCAATTTTCAATGAGACTCTAATTCTCTTGATTAAATGCTCAATGAGTGCTGAGGAATGCTGGATCCTCTGACACAGCAGTTACTAACTATGTGACCCATAATCCAAATCATTTTGAAACTTACTCACTCTGTCCAAGCAATAGGAAAATTGTTGTTGCTGATGGAAATACCACCACAGTGGTTGGTATAGGAGATATCCAGGTTACCCCAAATTTGGTCATTAAAAATGTTCTTCATGTCCTTCACATATCAACTAATCTTGTTTCAATACAAAACCTTACCCAAGATCTAACTTGTCGTGTTATATTTTATGCATCCTTTAGTGAATTTCAAGACTGTGGCCTGGGGAGGAAGATTAGCTTCAAGGACCATAATGGACTCCTACTACTGAGCACATCTAGTTAGTCGAAACCCGTTTAAGTCTACTTTGCTTCATTCCTCTTTTCTCTTCTCATTAAATACATGTCATTTGGGTACATCATAGGCGCTCAGGTCATGTGTCATTCCACATTGAAATAATGTTTCCTACCTTGTTCAAGGGACCGATATTCAATCTTTTCATTTTGACATTTGCACATGCAAAATGATGCTCGTATCCTTCCCTATTAGTAATAAAAGATCTTCTCCTTTCTTTCTAATTCAAAATGACATTTGGAGACCATCTACCATTCCAAATATCTCAGGATCTAGATGGTTTGTGACATTTATTGATGATTATAGTAGAGTTTCTTGAACCTATTTGCTCAAAAATAAATTTGATGTGAGTCATATTTTCCCTATTTGTAGTACAATAGTTTAAAATCAGTTTGATACAAAAATAAAGAAAATCCCCTCATACAATGCTCGTTATTATTTCAATCAAATTTTATCTCAGTGGTTTCAAAAGAGGGAATTTCACATGAATCATCTTGTATCACCACTCCCCAACAAAATAGAGTGGCAAAAAGAAAAACTATCATCTTCTTAAATGTACTTGGGCCTTATTGATTCAACAAAATGTACCAAAATTCTTCTAGGAAGAGGTTGTACTCACATCAACATATGTCATAAACATGATTCCTTCTAGAGTTTTGGGGGTCAAAAGTCCACTAGAAACCTTGTCTCAATTCTATCCCAATATTTGATCCTCCTTCAACCTTGCTCCTCAAGTTTTTGGGTGCACATTCTTTGTCCATATTCACAATCATAACCGGGAAAATTAGATCCTAGAGCTCTTAAGTGCGTCTTTGTGGGGTAGTCATCTACTCAAAAGGGATATAAATGTTATCATCCATCCACTAAGAAACTTATGTTTCAACTAATGTTACCTTTATTGAAAATAAGGCATACTTCTCCACTCCTTATCTTCAGGGGGACTAAGGGAGTTATATATACTTGAAGATAAGGAGTCAGCCTTACCACCATTAGAAATAATCCCCTCATCTAAGTCATTTAAATCAAAAGAAACAACTTCATTGTTACAAATGTCTTTGGAACCTATTCCAATCTCACAATTCGAAGAGTCAATAGAGGAAAAGCAAGAAGATAGGAAGATCTTTGACCAGTTTCGATTTGATCAAATGTATGGAAGAAGAAGGGATCCCATGGCAACAACGAGGCAAGAAAAATCTACAGAACAGAGTCTAAGAAATGAGGTAACAATTCTTGAACATAACCGAACTCCTAATCTTAACCATGATCTATCTATAGCTGAGAAAAGAACTGAGAAATAAACAAAGGTCACTATATTCATTTAGTCTCAATTTTGTCTTTTCTTTAGATTTTCCTTGAATCATAAAAGCTTCCTTTCAACTTTAAGCACTATTCCTATTCCTAACTCATCGTCTGAAGCACTATCAAAGAGAGAATGGAGACTTGCTATGGAGGTTGAAATGGATGCATTACAAAAGAACAAAACTTGGGAATTAGTTGATTTACCTATTGGTAAGAAACTAGTGGGCTACAAGTGGGTGTTTGTAGTAAAATTTAAAGGTGATGGATCCTTAGAACAGTACAAGGCAAGGCTAGTTGCAAAAGGGTACACTCAGACATATAGAGTGGATAATCAAAAAACATTTGCTCAAGTGGAAAAATGAATATAGTAAGAATTTTGCTATCCTTGACTGTTAATTTTGATAGGGAATTGCAACAGTATGATGTAAAAAATGCTTTCCTTCATGGTGATTTAGAAGAAAAGATTAAAATGAGTATTCCACTAGGGTTCAATGGGGATGATGGAAACAAGGTTTGTTGGTTAAATAAGGCACTAAATGGGTTAAAACAACCCCCAAGTGCTTGGTTTGGAAGGTTTACCAAGGTTATGATAGCCTATGGTTACAAACAAAGCCAAGGAGATCATACACTTTTCATAAAACATTCAACTTTTGGGGGAGTCATATCATTAATTGTGTATGTTGATGAAATTATTTTGAAGGGAATTATTAGAAAGATAAAGATACCTTGAAGTAGTGCCTAGCCAAGGAGTTTGAAATAAAAGATTTCGCAAAATTGAAGTATTTCCTTGGAATGGAGGTGGCTTGGTCTAAGCAAGGCATTTTCATTTCTCAACAAAAATATGTTATTGATCTTCTCAAGGAAACAAGTATGATGGCTAGTAAACTAGTCGCGACTCCCATTGAACAAAAAAATCATAGATTAAGTGAAGCACTTGAAGAGAAGAAAGTGGATAGAAAAATGTATCAAAGGCTTGTTGGGAAACTCATTTATCTTGCACATACTAGGCCAAACATAGCCTATGCAATGAGTGTAACTAGTCAATTCATGCATGATCCAAGAGAAATTTCGCCACAGCAAAATTTCTACCGAGTCCTCCATTTTTAAAGGCATATCCAAGAAAGTGGAATTCTTATTCAAGAAAACATCAAGTATCGCTTTTGAAATATACAACGACGCAGATTTTCGCAGATCTCCATTGACAAAGTGATCAACTATAGGCTATTATACCTTTCGTAGTAATTCTAGTATCTTGTGGGAGTAACAAACAAAATGTAGCACCTGGCCAAGGGAAAGGCAAGTTTAGAGCTATGACAATAGAAGTATGAGAATTGTTGTGGGTCAAGATCATTCTAGAAGATTTGAAGGTTCAAAGGAGTAAGCCTATGAAACTCTACTGTGATAATAATTCAACACTTAGCATTGCTCAATATACAGACATATATTAAGTGTGTGTGTGTCTAGGCAAAGAGAAAATATATTAATGTGCCTAAAGGAGGGTGCGTGAGGTATACATGATAAGAACTAATGCTTGCAAAGATTTAAGACTTCACAAAATAATACCTTTTGTATGAATAAAAGTGATATATATATATATATATATATATTTGTTCTTTATCCTCTATAAAATCCATCGTAAAGATGAATTTGGCTTCAATGCATAGAAACAAATTTTAATTCAGACATTTTTTATGAGTAAATGTCAGGTTCTTGAAATATGAAAATAGGAAAATAAAGAAAAAGTAAGAACACCATACGTATATCAATCATTAATATGGTAATGGAAGCAATAATATTGTACAATATTCCTATTACCGATCCGGGGTTTTTAAGCATACACGTGAGTTGGATGGTAGATTATCGCCAATGCAATTCCGAGCTTTTGTCTCCATTGTAAGCATCTTCGTTGATATTTTCTGCAGTAGCCTGACTGGAATTTAAAAGAAATAGTTTATATACACACACACCTATCAGTAGATCTCAAGTTAAGAACTCAACTAACATACACATCCAAATATTTTGAATGGACAAAAAAAAATTTATCAAATACCAAAAATTGTTCCAAGATTGATAAAGAGATGAATGGCTGAGTAAATGTTTTGATAAATAAAGGATATCCAACACAATTGTTATTTTATTGTTATTGTACACACAATGTCATAGGGTCTCGAAAATTTAACGAAACGATAGAAAATAATGCAAACAAGAATTTTATTAAGATTGAAAATATTGTGGGAAACAATCTTTGTAGACAATATTATTTTGCAAAAGAATATTTCCTTTGATTCTTCTACCTCAATCACACCCGAGATTTAGTATGATAAGCAAAAAAATTCTAAGAAATCAATCAAGGATCGTCAGGGCTTTATTCTCGTTGAATCCTAAATGTAAGGAAATCACAGATAGTATTTCTTTCATTTCATCACTTGCAAGGATTTTATGAAGCTTTCTTTCATGAGTCGCTTGCGATTCAAGAAGTCCCTTACTGCATGAAGCCACCGCACATTTATAGGTGAAATTTTTACAGAAAACCAGTTAAATATATTAAAGAAAGAGGGGCAAACCCAAAGCATACATTAAGTATACCAAGGCTCCAAACAGACAAAAATAACGAAAGACAGTGGGAGATGGAAACAATACCAGCCCCTACACACTGCACTCCAACATGCACAAAACCAAGAACTACAAGAGGGATCAAAACCCGCCTATACTTGTTGACCAAGAACCGTGAGAACATATACAAAAGCATTTTTCATCCTTTGAACCGAGGGCACCATGATCTTTCAAACACACTGCTTCTCTAAAAACTCCATTCGTAATAGGTAGATAGGAGTGTTTATTCATCTTTTTTTTCTGGTGCATGAATCTTTGATTAACCAATGATTAACCCAGAGGTGACTCCAAAAATTGAAAAAGTAAGGCCCATAAATTCTGAGCCTTTGAACTCATTTTTACATGATATTGGGGGAATAAATTTTGGAATCCTCAAGATGTTTTTTTTTTTTTTTGACATCTATTCACTTTGAATTACATCATAGTATTATGTTCCTCATAATCTTTTGTCTCCACTGAGACTTGAAACCTTGGACCCCTCCCTAGCTCTTAACCACTTGAGCTAGTACTCATTAGCAAATCCTCAAGATTTAATTGCTTAATTCAAAGAAATGCAATTTCTGATTCTCGCAACCCATTTTCTTCATTAAGAAAATTTAACAAGAGAATTTGAATTTGTCAATAAGAGAATCTTATTTAAATCCTCGACAATCTTGGGTGTTGGAACAAGGTTGGAAATATTATAGGTTTATTTAGTCTCTTACGTAAAATATTCTTTTGCAAAATAATAGTTCCTCTAATTATTGCACATTGATCACAAATGAAAAATGAAAATATTTTTTGTTTTATCAGAGAGTCATTCAGAATTTATTCTAAATGAAATTTCAAAATGCAAAGATAGCATTTGTGGTGGCTTAAAATGATGATATAGTACTTGTTTTGTTTTTTATGGACATGCATGAAGATTTTGTGAGGCATTTTCTCTTTGTAGCTCTCTTTCCAATATATAAAGTCATTTTCAAGCAATTTAAAGAAGTCCCTTATTGAACGAGTCGCCTATTTATAGGTGAAATTAGATAATTAAAATTTGAAATTCCCCAACATTTAGTTGCTTAATTCGAAGAAATTTGGCCCTTGATTTTCAACTTGTTTTATTCATTAATGAAATCTCTACTCAACAAAAGAATAGTAATTATGTTTTTTATTCACTTTGAATTCATTCAAATATTTGTTTCCATTCGAATTTGTAATAAGAGAATATTTATTTTAATTCTCTCTAACAAAAATTTGATCAATTTTGAAAGACCAAATTTCGTAGTCTTTAAAGTTCGCCATGTGTTACCTTTCGACACACCACATGCCACTGACAATCTCCAAATTGACAAATGATAATGTCTAACTAAAATTTTGTCTATAATTATTTTTATAGAAATGAACCATAAAGATAAACTGTAATATGCGTGGATATATACAATGGCCACGACCAAACAACATAGAAAAGGAATCAACAATAATATAAATAATAGAAATTAGCCATCAAGGTACGTAAATACAAATGGTAACAAATACAATGACCCGTAATAACAGAGAAAAGGAATCAACAAATTGAGACTTAGAATAAACCAACTCATGCAGTAACTAAATTTATAAGACTTTTGCATGATGGATATACCGGCTTGTGGCGCCGTGATAAATCTTTTTCCTCAAACCTAATAAATATTTTCCCGAGCCTATTCCGAATCCCTCTCATTCTTAAATGTGGAGATGCCTTTCTCATCAAAGGCTCCGCCTAGAAGTAAGAAACAAAACAATGTGTTAAATGGATTAATAAATGAAGTAATGAAGAAGTTCATAATTCTCAATTAGAAAATCACAAAGAGCAATGAGTAAACCATGTCTAGCGATATAAAAACCAACACACAAAGATTGCATGGAACTCAAATTTAGAACGCACAAAGAAAAGAGAGAGCAAAATAGAAAATGATGTTTCAAACCTTATTTCAACCAAAACTCGCAAACAAGAAACGCTATTCGTAATTTCTTGCTCGAAAAACCGTATGCCGCTTAACATTTTATATTTCTAAGCACCTTAAGGATGCCTAGCTTACTGCGGATTTTCACACTTTTCAACCTTTGCGTAATATTTATCACCTTTGTCGCCTCCAAATTCTTCCCGTTTCCATGTTTATGTGAGAACTCACTCATCTATAATTTATACGTGAACCAATATTCGACGCATGGGGAACCAATATTCGTGACGATAAACGGAACCATGAATCGATTAGGTCTGGCCTCCTACCAATTCATTAAACTCAACATATATTCCACTGGAACCAAGGATTCAAGCAGTTCCACTGGGCATTAATGTAAGAAATTGGTACTGAGGCTAGAAGCCGTGAACGCCTAGAAAGTACTCCAGCGCACTAGCCCAGCCTGACGACCATCATAGACCGCCTTTAAAACTCGAGCTCAGAAAACAGAACTTTTCTTCCCGTGACAATAACAAGAGATAAAACCCATTTCTTTCCTGTACCATGTTGATCAGCTTCCGCTTTGTCTCATCCTTTAAAAAGCTTTTTCAATCAATATCCATTCACTACCAAAATTGTGCAATTAGTCTGATAGCTTACATAAATGGATAAGTGAGAAGCATAGGCAATCATCAGAAGCATAGCTTACATCACATGTGAATTATCACCTTTCATTTATTTGCATAAGAACCGAGCTACGATTGACTACGCCGCACTGTACCAACATGACAGCAACATGTGCCAACTAAACTGAATCCGGGAGAGTGTGAGAATGCGAAGCCAGCAGCTTACAAGCACCCCAATCAAGTTTGGTACAAAACTTCAAAACATAGGACCCATGGAACAAGGAAACTCGAATCAAAATGGAAGTTTAAATATCCATTTTAGAAAGAGCCTAAAGGAAGCAAAGATTTCCCATAACCTCATCAACTATCCAGCCAATAATATCTTTAATTTCATCAATTTAATCAGGGAAAATAAACTCTTTGGGAATAAAAATAATAATTCAAACATACATATCCATCTAAATCAAGTAGCCCGACACCACACCTAATTTAAACCCTAAGCCAGTCCAAACCAGCTGTTGGAATCATGGCACGATAATAAAATACTAAAACAAAGGCAAACACTAAGATTTTACGTGGAAACCATTACGGGAAAAAACCACGGGCAAAGAAGAAATTACCCAAGCATAAAGGTCCATACCAACCCTTGTGGGATCAGTTGTGTGGGCGAGGGCTCCTCTACTACCACAACATATACATATTTTTTTCTTAAATTTTTCTTTACACAAAAGAGCCTAAAACCAAATTTGGGTCATAAATCAACACCATCTTTAAATTATTTTTCTTAATTACGCACCTCCACAAACCAACTCTCAATGATCCATAACAAAAACAGTCGACACAACCCATTACCCACCACCAAAAACATTCTCAAAATTCACATGTGCCCGAACTGAAAACACTCCAAGATATCACCAAAGAGGAAAAAGAAAAAATAATCGTACATCTGAAACAAACAACAACACTCACATCTTGTTCACAATCTCGACGATAATCGAAAGGGCAACTGAGTCCCCAATCGGTCGTGATCTATGGCCGGCTCGCCTGACTAAAAATCACACGCCTACTAAGCCGTGTGTGGCGCCTAGGAACCCGCTAGGGCCAGCCTTCACCGCCTCACTATTCTCCGAACACAAGGGCTTACTGGCACTCTCCCAACTCAGATTTTATTAGCTACTAAAATATGCCAAGACAATTTCGCATAGGCTCCCGCACCCTGTGCTCAATGCTTTCGATCCAAATCTTTAATATATGAATTAACTGCGGGCACGTTGTTTTATATAGGATGCTCAAGGGCAATCCTGATACAATTATGACTAAGAGTCCTACTCTAACTCTAGTCTTCCAATCCAGCAAGCCAGCACAATCCTTCCCGCATTAGGAGTCCTGACTGAATGAAACTCCTATACACAGCCACGCGATTCCCACCACGAGTAGGAGTCCTCCCCCATCTAGGAGTCCTGCTCCGCCAGAGCCCTCGCTCCCGAGAGACCCCTTCCCGCCTAGGAGTCCAAACTCGGGCTGGGAGTCTTCTTCCCGCCTAGGAGTAGAGTCCTTTCCCGCTCCTGGGAGTCTCACCTCCGCCTAGGAGTCCTTCCCGCATA
Source organism: Tetrastigma voinierianum (assembly GCA_016808115.1). Classification (NCBI taxonomy): domain Eukaryota; kingdom Viridiplantae; phylum Streptophyta; class Magnoliopsida; order Vitales; family Vitaceae; genus Tetrastigma; species Tetrastigma voinierianum. The sequence continues at coordinate 146,272 of JAEQBH010002027.1, read as the reverse complement.
GACTCTTAGGTCGTAGGGAACCTTGTCGCACCCTGGGATTAGGAAACCGCCGCCCAAGGCCGCCATATATTGGCCGACATCTCCCACCGATCCCTCGTTTGCCTCGTGCCACGCCCCCAGCCCCCTGCCGTGAGTGCAAGACGCCCACCGTATGCCACCCCAACCTGATTACTTATTTGCCTTCCGCTCATGTGCGTGTTTCGTTCACGCTTTGTGCCTCCTGACACATGTTTTCCCCAACCTTGCCTTGCTCGCTTCCCTTTAGGCGGGCCATGGGGCCAAGGCAGCGCCCTCATGCCGCACGGGACTCGTGGTTATCTAGCTCGAGGGCTAACACTGTGCCTCCAATTATCGGGTATCCATCAAAAAATCCAATCGTCTCAACAAATCCACCGAACAACGCATTACGTAGATCAAAAATAAAAATCTTGGCTACCGAGCCGAATTCAACCCGAGAACACAAAAAGCCGCCGTCCGTATTCCATGAATGGTTCAAAATTGCTATGATTTTTTTTTTTTAAAACGATAATTTATGATTTTTTCCTAAAGATACTATGATTTTTTAAAAATTATATATATATTTTTATGAATTATATATTATCTTTTTCCAAAAAAAAAGAATATATTATTAAAAAAAATATAATTTATGAATTGTTCAAAAAATTTTCCTTTTTTTATGAATTATATGTTATCTTTTTTGAAAAAATTAAAAAAAAAACATAATTTATTAATTGCTCAAAAAATTATTAGTCGAGGTGGGCCAAGGCAGCGCCCTCATGCCGCACGGGACTCGTGTTATCTAGTCGAGGGGCTAACAAACCCTCCCCCACTAGAGGTATTCAACGTCCTCGTTGACTTCAACCGCGCATACTCAAGGATCTGATCTTCAAACTGCCATAATGTAGCACCCTTTTCCCAACTTGCCTCACTGACGGGCGTCCCCTTCCAATGAATCAAGTACTCGGTCCACTTGTTCTTCCTATCCCCGCAGATGCTTGTAATCTCTTTGGTCGAACCGACTCTAACCATAAAGGGTTCCGCTTGTTTCGCAGACTCGTCTGGACTAGATCACTGATAAGGCTTCTCGTGAGTTTTTACATGGAATGCTCCAGGTGAAGCTTCAACCTCTCCTCGTAGCTTCGCCAGGCCACGCTCCCTATAACGCTCACAACTCAAAGGGTCCATCACATTTCAGAATCAAACCTCTCTGAAATTGCTTATTCCTAATCTTTTTCCAGATCTGAGGAGTTAACTTCAACAGAACTATCTCCCCTTGCTCAAATCTGCAGGTCTCCGCCTCCGTCCGCATACTTCTTCAAGGCCTACTTGCCTTCTAGTCAGCGTTCTCCGCTTCAACAAGTAAATCTTGCCGAGACTTTGCAAACTCAGACGCAAATTGGCTCACACTACGCCCGTATTGCTCAAGAACCGCACGTCTGTATTACGTATCGGAACCCGATTGCTACCTCAAAAGGGCTCATACCGTATCGAACCGCAGATCAGACAACCGAGCCGGATCTGTGTTCCAACCAATTCTTCGAGGTTGTCACGGCTGGCGCAAATACTCTTCCAAAGATCCGACCACTCTTCTCCGTCCGACCATCGCCCCGAGGGTGATTCGCAATGAGAACTCGTGATTCGTAATCCCACATGGTCTTGAACAACTCAACCCAAAACCCGCCTCAGAAACCGCAGATTCTATCGCTACTATGTCTCAGCATCCCAAAATGTTTAATAACATCGCCGAAGAAGACGCTACACGCCTCTTCACCGACACTCACTCTATCGATGAAGACAAACAGATTTCGAAAACCCGTTTACTCACCACCAAACCGGACCGCCCCTACTTTCTGAACCCACCATGAAGTCCATCGATACACACCGCCATGGTCTGAATGGACAGGGCCAGAATAATCCCGCTTCCTTCTTCCGCTTCTGGGCTCGTCAACTTCTGACAAATATGGCATGTCTCTGACATATGTCGCATGTCTTCCTTCTCATCTTAAAGCCAATGAAAAGACCGTGCGCTAGTACAAAGTTCTTTCCTCTCCCGGGTGACCAAATTCCATCTCAGACATGTGTTTCCTTCTGCCAGCCCCGCCCGAGCTTGCTCGCGCACATATAGCTTCCTCCTCGGGCAAAGCAACCATTTCAGCCAAGACGCCGTGGTGCCATCTCTCACCGGCTTCTACCACAACTTTTGATGTTGAGTCTTGTGCGCCAAGTCTAACTCGCGTTAAATTGCCACAACCGAGCTCAATCGATCCCACATAATCTTGCCACTTTCTTCCTTACTCAAAGCATCCGCCACTTGGTTGTGTCGACCTGCCAGGTAACCCCACACAAAATCAAAGTTCCGCCAAGAACTCTCTTGCCATCGAGCTCGTCGGCAGTTCTTTGAGCGCGGCGAAGCAAGGGTTATAACATTGTCAGTCACTACTACGAACCGAGTTCCCTAACAAGTAGTGCTTCCAAGTCTCAAAGCAATGGATGACCGCAGTCATCTCTTTCACGGGCGCCGACCTTCCTCCTCGCGCATTCAACTTCCGACCTCAAAGGTTACCGGATGCCCTCTTCGCACCAGCACTCCACCTAGGGCTTTGTCCTACGCATCGCTGTACTCAAACGCCACCCATGCCTGCGCCCAATAACGGCTCTTAAGGTGATCGTATCTCGAGCTTCCTGGAAGGCTACCCCAAGACTTCGCATCCCATTCCCACTTCCCTCTCTTTTTTTCAAAAGGTCCGTGAGAGCACCGCTATCTTCGAATAGCCCAAGAGGTCCCTCCCCGTAGTAGTTTACTGGCTTCGGTGAACCACCTGCCTCGTCACTCCGCTCTGGTCGGGCCAATCTCGAATTGCCGCCACCTTCGCACCATCCATCCTTATTCTGACTTTGAAATCGTGATGACCTTAAACTTTGATCTCTGCCTGAGCAAACTCACTTCTTCTTTCTCGACATACAACCGTTCTCGCCGTCAAGCACCATCTCGAGGTGTACCACGTGATTCAGAGAGTCGGTCAGATCACTATGTCGCCTGTTAGACCACCACGAATGAATCCAGCAGTTTAATAGACATCATTCATGAGGTTACAAAATGTAGCTGAGCATTAGTCAAACCAAAAGGTATAACTAAAAATTCAAAACTTCCATAATCGAAAGCCACATGTAGTCTTCGCCTCGTCCCCTTCAGCCACGCGCACTTGCCAATATCCCGATCGCATGTCTATTTTGGTGAACTACTCAACCTTGCTCAATCGACTAACAACGCAAACAAAGGTATCGGATACTGTTTCGATTCGACTTTATTCGCGCCCTGGCACCACACATCCGCGTACCATCTCCGCTTTTCCGAACAGCGACCTGCTCCATACCTACGCCAGAGGGTCGACCGCACCCGCATCCAAAGAACTCCGCCAATCGCTTCCGCAACTCTTCTCAACTCGTGGACTCAGCGGGGAGGTCTCTTCCTATGACTTCTTAGAGCCTTTCGGGAGGCATAACATCGACAAATCTCATAAAGTATATGGGGCTGCTGGCATCGCCGACTTGCTTGTCCGGCAGTCTCGATCATTGCCGCGACATGTGTGCTCACCGCTTCTAAGGCACTCTCAAAGTTGCGGGGCGATGAGGTCTTCTCCTGAAGAAGGTCTCTTGGCGAAACTGGCGATCTGACCACAAAGCATGGGCTGCTTCTCATCCATGATCATGACCCATTCAAGTGCGTAACAAGGCTACCTTGGCTCTTTGGAAAATCGTTGCTAATATAAAATCAAAATCATCGAAGAACAAGGAAGTCTATCGTGCCTTTCCAAATCCCAATCTGGATTGCCATGTTCTTCTACCATACCATGCGTCTCTTGTGTGGCTATTCACGGCTTTGAACGCGTGTCTTTAGCGGAAAGCTAGGCAGTCGGCTGCTTCCCTTGTTGATACAAAATTTGTTTGTTGCCAGAAGAAACATGCCGCAGGTGCCCTGGTTCTCGTTCAGTGACTCAACTTATATATCGAGTCCTCTACGTAGTGCCTCGGCCCGTTGCATTCCAACAGCGAAGGTTAGGCTCTTGGCAAGGGCCTACTGCTCAGCTATCTTCCACCTTGACTCCTAAGTGCATTGAACTTCTCTTTCTTTGGGCAATCTCTCGCTCGATGTGGCTGTGTGAGATAAAACATCCAGGCTGGCTGGTAGTTTGTGAGGAAGTGGCCCTCCCCCAGCTTTCTCTGGCTTTCCAACCGCCTCCACTCTTGGAGGCTTTCCATTGACTTCGGTTCGACTCTTTCTTTGTGGCCTTTCCCACGCACCCAGGTGGGGTAGAGGAAGAGAGGTCACTCTGTGATCGGATAAATGGATCCATTTGCCGCATGGCTGGGCAAGTCTTGGACTGCCTCCTCAGTTCGGTTTAGGCCATGCAATCGGGCATGAAGTTGAGCGACTTGTCTACTTCAGACATGTCCTTGATGTCAAGGATCAACTGAGCTAAACTCCTTCACATAATCCTACGGCGGGCCCGTACGCCCGGTTTCTTGAGAGATTCCTCGCCATCCGCCCGGCTGTGTTCGTGGGTGAAGCTGATCCTTAAGTTCCTTTTCAAGATCTCAGCTCTCGATCTTTGGTCGGCCCGGCTCAGTCGCTGGGTTGCAGTCGCCACAAGCTTCCTCACTGTCAAATACATAGTGGTTATCGGTTACTGTTCCTGCGGTATTCGGCGTGATGAAGTATTATATATCGGAGGAAGTTTCTCAGAGTCTTTTTGGGTTGCGCGCGCCCACCAAAAGTCTGGAGGCTCGGGATCTTTCGCACCTTCGGGAGGCGGGATGCGGATGGGCGTGCCTTTACACCCACTTTGCTCGCTTCAGCAACACGATCTCCCCCTTTAGAGATCTGATCCACTCCTCGAACTCCTCGGTATGGCTGCGTCGGTCATGGAATGACCCCATCCGTTCCTCAACGGCTCTCTCTCGGGTCTCCATCGATTCACGCTGTGAGTCAAGTCGCAAGACGGCATCAGCGATCTGAGTCGAAAGGGTGGAGTTCGCCTCAGTTGTTGTGCCTATCTCCGCGTCAAGCTTGGACACTGGGTGCACTACCTCGACCTATCCTTGCCACTTGCTCAGCGGCGCATCAGCCGTCATCTCGCGTTAGCCATCAGGTAGCTACGATACCAGTTGTCCTGCGCACTTTTTTTGCTCGTGTGTCGCGGGCGCCTGGGAGCCCGCTAGGCCGGCCTTCTCAATGCCTCACTGTTCTCTCGAACACAAGAGACTGGGGCACTCTCTGACTCGTATTTTATTAGCTACTAAAATACAAGACAATTTCGCGTAGGCTCCCGCACCTCGAGGGCTCGATGCTTTTCTTTGGATCCAACTCCGAGGAATATGGATTATTCCAAGTGGGCGCGCGATTTATATAGGATGCTCGAGACGATCGATACAATTATGACTAAGAGTCTACTCTAACTCTAGTGCTTTCCAATCCGTGGCTTAGCCTGATCCTTCGCATTAGGAGTCTGGCCGGAATGAACTCCTATACCTGACCACGCGATTCCATCCCAAGTAAGTCCTCCTTGCCTAGAATTCACACATTCACGCCTAGAAGTCTTCCCGCTGAGAGACCTTCCGCCTAGGAGTCGACCCGCTTGGGAGTCTTTCCGCCTAGGAGTAGGAGTCGCTTCGCTGGGAGTCCCTACCCGCCCTAGGAATCTAACTACGCATAGGACTCCTTGGTTGTAGGAATCCTTGTTGCCTCCCGGATTAGGAAACTTGCCGCCCGAGGCTCTCTGCTATGTATTGCGACATTCTCCCCATGCCAGTTCCGTTTGCCCTCGAAAGTGCACGCCCCCAGGGGCCCCCTCTAGGCCGTGAGTGCGTGACGGCCAGCGTGCGCGTCCCACTGGCCGGTGCCTTGCCTTCCGCTCATGTGCGTGCTTAGCTCCGCGCTTTTTGTGCTCCGGACACATGTTTTTCCTGACCTTGCCTTGCTTGTTTTCCCTTAGGCGGGCCGTGGGAATGAGGCGAAGTCTCGTACGCCGCGGGACTCGTGTTAATATCTGTTCGAGGGGCTAACACCGGGCCTCGATTATTGGTATCCATCAAAATCCAATTGTCCCAAACAAATCCATGAACAACGCACCACCGGAGGATCAAAATAAAAAATCTTGGCTAGTGTGTTTGAATTCAACCCGAGAAACACAAAAAGCATGATCCAGGACCCATGAATGGTTGAAAAATTGGTATGATTTTTTTTTTTTTAGCAGTGTTATGATTTTTCTAAAAAGATAATTTGTAATTTTTTAAATTATATATATATTTTATGAATTATATATTATCTTTTTCCAAAGAATATATTATTAAAAAATATAATTTATGGTGTTCAAAAAATTTTCCTTTTTTTATGAATTATATATTTATCTTTTGAAAAAAATTAAAAAAAAAAACATAATTTATTAATTGCTCAAAAAATTATTAGGAATTCTTTTTTTCTTAAAAAGATAATTTATAAATTGTTCAAAAATTATATTTTTTATGAATTATATTATCTTTTCGAAAAAAAATTGTGTTCAAAAAATATAATTTTTGAATTGTTCAAAAAATTATTATGAATTCTTTTTTTTCCTAAAAGATAATTTATGAATTGTTTAAAAAATTATATATATTTTTAATGAATTATATATTATAAATTTTCGAAAATAAAGAATATATTGTTTAAAAAAAAATTTATGAATTGTTCAAAAATTATCTTTTTTTTTATGAATTATACTATCATCTTTTTTATAGGCGAGAAATGGGTTGGCCCGTATTCGGTAGTGGAATTAAAACAAGCTTGGCCATTTCGGCCCACATTTATTTGAGCCAGCTTTTGGCTAGCCCAGCCTTGCTTGATGCGGGCTGTGGGCCAAAACGAGCCAAAACGAGCCAAATTTTTTTAAAAATGCTAAAACTTGTTATTTATCTAATTTTGTCATTCTTCAAAAAAAAAAAAAAAAACAGCACACAAGTATTTTATAATAGTTAATGCATAAATGATGGAGTCTAGACAATATAATAATATTTAAAGTCTTAAATAAACATAAATAAGTAAATAATGCTAAATATCATTATAAATTTATAACCAAACTAACTAATAGCTATTAAGCAACTAAGTACAACCACGTAATAATTAGAATTAATGAGGTATAAAACACAATCAACTTCAAAGTGTCATGATAAAAAATGAAACATCAAATTGTAAAAATGTCAAAGTTTAATAAACAAGACTAAGAAACATGTTCATATTCAAAGTACTAAAAAAAAAGTGACAAATAAATGATATCATAAAAACTACAAATCAAAGTTTCAAATGAAATCCACTGCCCTTAATCTTCATCTTCATCAGTATGGTCACCATAGGGTTTAGAAAAAAATTCTCAATAGGCCCAGATGAGCCCTAACCCGAGCTCAGTATGGTCACCTAGACAAATAAATTATATATATATATATATATATATATATATATATATATATATATATATATGTCATTTTTTAAATTAATAATAAAAGAAAAATTCGTGCTAATTGAGCTAACCTAGCCCTAACCCAGATGAGATGCGGGCCAATTCGGGCCGAGCCAATAGGCCCAGATTCTATTCAGACTGCTAATTTCATGGCCTGACCTCCAAAATATTGGGTCAATTCGGGCTGGCCTATCGGGCTCAACCCATATTTTCAACTCTAATATTTTTTCAAAAAAGAAGAATATATTGTTTAAAAAAAAATAATTTATGAATTATTCAAATAAATTATTATGAATTCTTTTTTTTCTTATAAGATAATTTATGAATTGTTCAAAAAATTATCTTTTTTTTTTATGAATTATATATTATCTTTTTCGAAAAAAGATAATAATTGTTAAAAAGATGGTATGGTGTTCAAGAATTGGCTATGAATTATTTTGTTGCCTAAAGGGTAATTTATGAATTGTTCAAAAATTATCTTTTTAAATGATTGGAGTTTATTTTAAATGGATAATATGAAGAATATATTTTAGAATTTTTTTTTTCATAAATTGGTGGAGGGGGTGTAGATTAAATTAATAAATGTATACCAAAAAGAGGAAAAAAAACCATAGAACAATATATAATGTCATTGTTCAGACAACGTCAATTGCTTTCAAAAAAGATAAAGTCGTTGTTGAAGACAGTGACAATTGAAATTTAATGGTGAAGCTGTTGTTATTTTAATCAAAAACTCCACTTGTTGAAGGTATGGGAACATCATGTCCCAAAATAATCTTTTTAAGAAAAAAATTCTAAAAAATTATTTTATCACATCATGTGAATATGATTTTAAATTTTTCAAAATTAAAATTATGGACCCGATAAGCCATGATTTTTAGGCTTAAAGTTAAAATCATGGTTGATGACTATTTTAACGATGTCTTAAAAACCAAACCGATCGCTCGCCCAGAAAAAGTTGTCGAGTTCACGGTTCCATGATCGGACAAAGTGACATCATAAATATAATTTATATTTATTTAAGACTTTAAATAAAGGATATTGCTACAAGACACGTGGTGTAAAAAAAAAAAAAGTCACCATAAATTTATAAGGGTAGTGATTTTTTGACGGATTACAAGGAATAGAAGAAAGTGGGTAGTGGGTATTTATATCATTTAACTTTTACACTTTCCAAGTTTACTCTTAAAAACTTTCTATTTTTTTGAAATGGTGTCTGCCACCATGGTGTCGCCATATATTTTCATTTAAATAAATATCACATAAAAAATATAAGTGGATTCATTTAAGGCTTTAAATGCTTGGATTTATTTAGGGCTTTAAATAAGTACCACATAAAAAAATAAGGGGTTCATTTAGGGCTTTAAATGCTTGGCCGTTATTTAGAACTTTAAATGCTTAGATATGAGACAAAAGGTACGATTGAATGGAGGGAATTATCGATTCTTACGTCCCACATCCAACAAGAATAGATGATGTATTTGTGACTAAATATTGAACTTGGTGAAAGTAGATTGGAATGAAGGTGAAAATTCGATTTTTAAGACATTAATTTTAACTTTAAGTCTAATTAACTTTTTGAAAAATTTAAAAGCATAGTCATCAACTAAGATTTTAATGATGTGACAAAAAGAAACTAGTTTGACGTTTGGTCCCACAGAAAGATGCCGCACTAATGACACGTGGCCTTTTCTGATTGGCTAATGTGATTAAAAACGTTGAAAGTCACGGCACGATTGCTACCTGGCATGTGGGTGACTTGCTTTTACGGCCGGTTTGACGCGCGCCAATTTTGCATGGTCTTTTTTTTTTTTTTTAATTAGATTTTTGTATGAATCGGATGTGGATTTTTCAATCTACTTATGACATTTATATACCATCACTCTTTAATAAATAGTTTTCAATACTATAAATCATTTACCATAATTCTTAATATTTTTCTTATTTTTATCTAGATTAAAAAAAATGATGGTGACATATTCTATGAAAAAAATCTGATAATAATTGGGACATCTTTTAATTGGTTTATCAGATAAAAAATATCAAATTTTGGTCGCTTTTAATAATTTTCTTTTTATGATTGACTCTTTTATTTCTTTTCCTTTTAATATGTATTTTTGATAAATTCAAATATGTTGACATGTGTAGAATCCACTTAAATTAATACATCATTACTCTTGTTAAATATTTATCATCTATAAGTTTTGCTGAGTAGATTTTGGTAGAAGAAAATTTGTAGAAATTTTTTCTTTTCCTAAGTTATTTAGAATATTTGATTTTTGGGTTGATATAATTCTTGACATCTTTCTCGTACTTTGTTATAAAAGATTATACAAGGTAAAATGATATGATTGCTTTTAATTAATGTATATGATTTTCCAAATACTTTCTATTAGAAAAAGAAAAAAGAAAAAAATGTTATAGATCAGAAGGAAGATGGATAAATTTTGAGAAGACACACCACGGCTTTCTAAAACGGGCTTTAAGACTCTCATATGCAGTAATACTAAGCCTAGTTTTATCGATAGCGGACTTTAACCATTTCATAAAGATCATGGTACTCACAATGCCCCCCTTTTCCCTGCTGGAACGTTATGGTTTTTCGATCGAGGGAAAATACTGTGCTTTTAAGCCTTGGGTGTGAAAAGTTGAAATGATTGGGAGAATTGATGCGTACATTGAGCAGGAAGGTGATGTGTTTGGATGCAAGCGTGTGGGAGCGCACATTTCGAAAGCGTGTGCAATGACGCATCTGACGACACATTTAATGTGCCAGGTGATGTTTGTCCTATATAGGGTTTGGGCTCTGAGTGCGCACCTTTCGCTTTACGATTTCCTGAAAGCTCTTTGCTTTATTATAATTTCTTTTTCTCTATGTACGCGAACTTTTCTTTCAAAGGAATCATCGGAGATCCGCCGAGCCAAGCTTTGACTTAGTAATGAGTTTTGCAACTCAAATCTTGTTTGTTGGCCTTCTTTGTGTTGTTTTTTTTTTTTTTTTTTTTTTTTTGGATTTGTTTGTTGAGTATTTTTGGGTTAAAAAGTTTTTGTTCCTTCTTGAGGGTGCGATCATCATTCGCAGGAGGGGTTCAAGTGATGATGCTGCAGGCGGTGTGTGGGACAATCCTAGGTTTGGGGACATCCCATTAGGTTCTACGAAGGTTCCTAGTTTGAGGTTCTTAGGTCATGTTACTAGTGCGTTGTTGAACCTCCAAGGAGACTACTTTTACTTCGAGGGTTTGTACGCCTTGTGCTAATGGGCCTGTGATCCCCTTTTCTGTTGTTTACTGTGGAATGGTGAGAGAGTCTTAGAAGACACTTCTGCAGATCAAGTGGGTGTAGGGGACCCCTCGGGAAATGCCCATTGTAAGCAGCCTAGTTGTTGCTATGTCTATAGAGGAATTGAGATCGTTTAATCAGGTTCTTGCCAACATTAAACTGGAGGTGGAAAATGGTCGGGCTACCCCAACCATAGGAGGTGTAGATAATGCCATTTATTTCACACATGAGAAGTTTGTTGTTGGACTTTGCTTCCCTATCCCGTCTTTGGTGAAGCATTTTTTACACTTCACTAGGGCACCTCCTGCACTTATACATCCAAACATCTTTCGGATTTTGATGGGTTGTGATGAGTATATAAAATATTCATTACAACCCTATGTTTTACTTAGTTTTTAGTAATGTTTTTATGTTAAATAAGTGTCCTAATGCTCTAAATGTTCATATTTATGATTAGGTCATCCATTTGGCGGAATTGTGCAAATTTGGACGAAGACAAAATGAAAAAGTGGAAAATCAGTGAACATAGCACAACATATCTGACATTTCAATTTTCTGTATTAATGGGGAGATCAAATGGCTCTAAACTACCTAGAACTAGACTTCACAAGCTTTCCAAAAAGACCAAGATCACTCAATTCAGAATCCAAATGACCAAGACCAAGACCATAGCTTAGATTATATTAAGGTGACCTAATTCAGTATTTGGCATTCAAACTCCTTGTGGGACGACCTTGACTCGCTATCGCCATTCCGTCACGTGCGGAACATGATTAATTCTAGTTTAACCTTATAGGCGGTTTAGCACCCGTCAGGTTGCAGTGTGCTGAACCTTCTCTACCAATTGGATATTTCGCTGGTAGAGATTTGTTTTATTTATACTTTGAAGCTTGGGGTTGGGGGCCACTTATCTATGTCGACCCATAGCCCTCGGCTATAATTTGTAACTAGGCTCCTGGACTCTCCTAAGACTGAAGCGAAAGGGGTTGTTTTGGTTGAAGGTTTGTGGTATGAGATGCCATGTTCTCTTGGGCTTCTGTTTGATCTGAATCAGTCTCTCACATTCCCAGATTTGTTTTAGCTTAATGGAGCTTGTACTTCCCTAGGTCGTTTATATTTTGATATGCCGATTCTCTCTGAACTTTTTATAGGTCGGCACAGGCGGGGCCGACTTGTTAACTAGGTGGAGAAGGCAAGGTTGGATCTCATCAGACGGCTACTCGAGATCACTGAGAGGGAGCGCACTCACAAGCTCCTTTTGTTTGTGAAAAACTTGCAGGAATTAGGCTCCAATCCCTTTCCTTATGTAGTCCTTATCATCCCCTGTCCATTGCTAGAAGAGCTTATTAAGGGTGAACATTTTATTCTTGCTAACCTTCTGAAGTCAATCCTGGGTTCTCTTTATAGGCGGGGTCCGCTCAAGAGCCTCAAGTTGAGTTCGCTCAAGAAGCCTTGGCTACCTTTGTTCGACCCAATCAATCACCTTTGGGTGTATAGGATCCAAGGCCTGCTCCCTAAGTGGCGAAGAGGAAGAAGGGAAAGAAGGGGAAGAAGGTTGGACAAGTAAAGGCTATTGGTGCGGGGTTAGAAGGCTTTGTAGATTGGGTAGATCCAATTCCTCAAACAGGAGAGACTCAGGTTGTCCATCCTATTCTCCAGATTGCTAGTGAGCAGGTTGAAGAGAGTGAGGATGACATGTTTAGTCTTGCTGCTAGATTTGTCGCACGGATGCGTAAGCATGCTATGAGTGCTCAAGGAGAAACTATCCCTGGCTCTAAAATACCAGGCAGAAAGCATCCAAAACGGTCAGATTTAAATGAAAAGGTTCAGAAGAGCTTGACAATAATTATTTCGGACTCTCCAGAACGAGCCTCTGATGTCCTTCCGGCTTTAGAGGGCACTACCCAAGATGCCTCCAGGAAGGCTTGCGCATCCTTAGAGGATGGAACTCTAGCCGAAGGACCTCCTAGCATTGATAAAGTTATGGCTGAGGCTCTCTCTATAGAGACATATGTTGGTTCGTTGCTCCAAGCTAGACTGTCCAACCTCGTAATTGTCAGCCCACACAGGCTAAGGGTCCTAATAGGCTGGTGCCGAACTCACCTGTTAAACCGATGAAGTGGTGTTTAAAATGTCCTGTAAATGCTTGAGTCTCATTTACTCATACTTACACAAACTCTACTATTATAAAAACTTACATTTACATTACAAAACAGAATAAAAAACCTACATCAGGTGGGCTCCTATTGCTGTGTTGGCCCTAGTGGATGCAGAATGCCTCGGATGTCCTCTTCAGTACCTACACGGATGAAACACCCATGCTAAGCTTATAGCTTAGTGGGGAAGCAGAATAACATATGACCACTTAAGTGGTCCCGTATTTCTGAGGATACATATAACATAATGCATATGTCGAGTTTACGTATAGCAGAGTCTATAATGGGAGGTTTCATATAACATAATTCTTAAAACTGAATTTCATATCTCAGTAGGATATTTAAATTGAGATCTTGTCTTTGAAGGTACGTAGGTACATTACAAAACATAAGCGTTTTTCTTGTGTGCTTTCTTCTTGTTCATTGTTCAGATTTTTATCATATAAATATTTTTCATATATCATATTATTTTAGATAGACAACATATAAGTATTTGCCCTCCCATAGAGCCAGGTAACAATGAATGATAGGGACCGCGACGATAGGTACCCCGAGTGCGGTACAATACTAAACAGAGACGTGCTTACCCACATAGCAATGGTGTCGTAGAACAATGTAGGAGTGTCATGTCACTGAACAGAGACTTGCCTGCCCATGTTATAGAAGTGTGTCATAGCCGATGGCGGGGTGTCGTCGCGCGAGCGAGGAGGCGTGTACGCGCGTAATAGAAGTGTCATAGCCTTGGCGGTGGCATGCCGCGAATAGAGAAGTATTGCGCTACACCTGGCATAGAAGTGTCGTAGCACTAGCGGGGAGTGTGTCGCGCGCTGACGAAGGTGCCTATTCATTTGTTTATTCGGTCTTAAGCAGACATACAGTATATGTCTTCTGCCAGCTTGTTATATTGTTTAAAGCACATTAGCAAATAAGAGCCCGAAAGAAACCATGTTGCTTGACAGCCGGGATCGTCGGCCCGGCGAACATAAAACTATTATACTTATATCAACCCTTTCATTCACTTATTATGATCCTCATTAATCCAATGGATGATTGTTAGAATTAACAGAAGAGAGGAACCAAAACAGGACTTATAGGTATGCCTAGGCGAAGCAATGCTACGCCCAGGCGGAGAGGTTCGCCTAAGTGAGCCCTTTACTTCTCCTAAGCCCAGGGACTAGAAATGCCGAAGACTACGGGCTCAGGTTTCTCTGGGGTGGAGCTCCATGCCTAGGCGTCCACTCTTACGCTTAGGCGTAGGGGTGTCAAGCAGAACACAAAAATGGCCAGATTTGGCCCTTTACACCGAAAATTTCCTTCCAAACCAAAACCAGCTCAACCAAAACTCAAAATAAACCATAAAACTCATCTCATACAAACCAACAACATTTCTAATAGAATTTTTCCTACACATCTTAGAAAAAAAGAGATTTATGGTAGTTCCATACAAGTAAACCAAACATGAATTCCAAACAATTCCATACCAAAGTTCTAAACATGAGTTCCAAACAAAAGTTCCAAACCTGGATTTTCTTCTTCTTCTCTTCTTCCTTCTTCCTTCTTCTTCTTCTCTTCTTCCTTTCTCTCTTTCTCCACCATATATATAACGCCCCAAAAATACCCTCGAATTTCTATAATAATTTTATTATATATTCCGGGCTCAGATAAGGCAAACCCAAGGTTTTTCCGGGGAGCGATAAAGCGATAGAATTGTGAAATATGAAATGAATATGTGAGCATATGATTAAATGTTATATGCTAAAATGAGAAATTGATTGAACCCGGAAATAAACCCAAGTGAAAAAGGGAAAATTTGGAGAAATGTAAAATGAGGACCTAAGGGTCATTTGAGAAAATGTTTATGTGTTTAAGTGCAAATAGAAGTGATATATGTGCTATAAAGTAAATAGAGGCAACTTAAATCCAAAAATGGATTTAATGAACAAGCCAAACATGGCCTTAGGGTGAAAACATGACTTAAGGCATTTTTGGTCTTAGAATGCTCATTGGAGCAAAAACATTTTGGAGACGAGAGAGAGAGAAGAGCTAGGGTTGAGGAGAAATCAAGATTTTGGTGGGAGATCATCCCCATTTTGGGTTTCCAAGTGATCAAAGAGGAAGAAGGAAGCTAGAGCTTCAAAGGACAAGAGATTTCAAGGTAAGGGCAAACCTAGATTTCTTTAAATGATATTTGGAGTTAGAAAAACCCTAATCCATCTATGGGTTTTACTCATGGTTGGTTTAGGATGATATTAAGATGTTATTGGGAGTGATTCCCATGTTTTTTTTTTCGGTTTTTGAGGATTTTTGGAGAAAAAAACGCAAAAGAGCAAAAACTAAAATATGGGCAATTCGGGCCCCTACGCTGCAGCGTAGGAAACCCACACCGCGGTGTAGCCCTATGCCGTAGCGTGGGATGCCCTCGCGCGGCGGAGCCAAGAACGCAAATCGAAGCCCTCGGAGTACCCGCGATTGTAGCTTTGCTACGCGTAGTGGAGAGCCATCGCCGGCGTGACCCAGCATTCACGAGGGGAAATTTTAGATTTTGTTTCGAGCTTTCGTATTCATACACGATTGTTTAGGAACCCTAATAAATGACTAATGGGGGTTTAAATAAGAAAGAAACTAAATGAAAAATGTGCGTACGCTATGCGAGAGCGGCTTAGTCTTTGAGGCGGAACTTAGTGTCTTAATTATAAATGTATACTAATTGTTTATCCACTAAAAGTGGCGTAATTGTTATTGACTAGGGACGAGTGAGGATCACCTAACCTATGAACGAGATCGAAGGGAAGGAAACGAGAGCCGATAGCTTCGGTTTGTTCACTGACCCTCTATCCTTATTTCAAGTTTTTGGTAGTTACCAAATAAATATGAAATGAGTATATCTTTGAAATGATATTACGAAAGTGCATATGGATTTGAAAATGTGATAATTGAAAAGTTTGACGATTAATTGCATGTGAGTGATTAATCGAATTGTAAGCAGGTGATCTGAATTCTGTCTGACATCTTGGCCGTCGATATCTTAGAGCGACCAACATGGCGGGATTCATCAGCTTCATCTGTCATGAAGGCAACGAGAAGTGTCAATGTCCCGCCCAGCTGGAGTACCAATACGCGACCGTAATGATGGTGTATGGCATTGAAGAAATGTCCCACTTGGCGGGATGCACCAATCGGCATCCGTCTTCATGGCGTATAGCTTTTATAAGTGACCACGTGGTGGGGTGCACCAATCGGCATCCATCATGATGGGAGACCGAAATCGTTAAATGTGTAAGCTCATTACCGAATGATAAAAAGGACGGGATTCACCGAACGGAATCCATCATGAATGTGAATTGTATAGACAAAGTGAAATAACAAACTTTGATCAATGAAAATGAGATTTATGAAACTATATATCATAAAATTACTGCATGTTTGAATCTCATGATTTGAGTTAAATGATTTGTTGCATGTGGATATGCATATTTTGATATGATCAATGATTTGTAAAGTGAAAGCATGTGTAAATGAATAAGCATGAGTATAGTTTGATATAAAAGGCATGGTTTTATGATAAATGCATGTCATGTTAAACTGAAAATTAGAATAAACTGCCATCGAGCCACTAAGCATGAAAATGCTTAATGTGTAGTTTTATCTATCTTGTGAGGTTTAAAGAGTAAAGAGGAAAGAGAGCCAAGATCGAAGCGCAGAGTCATAGAAAGTTGTGGAGTATAGTATATACCTACGTCATATGTATATCATTCTTTTTGAACATGTGATATTTTTGCAGAACAAAGAGTTAAACTCTGAACTATTGTTTTGTGTATCTATTTTGTAAAGGCAAGATACACCATTTTGTAAGCAATTGTATAAGAGTAAATGTTTATGGGCCTACCATTTGAAAATTCTTCCGCGTAATTGAAAAATCTAAAAGGAAATGACATAAATAAAATGTTTTGATAAGATAAATGAAAACGGTCGGAGTAAATCGGGCTCCTGTTAGGATCCGCCGTGCGGGTTGGGCCGGGGATTTAGGTAGCGACATTTTTGAAAAAGAAAATTTAATAAAAAGGCAAATAAAAAGAATTAGAACGAAGAGCATCCCCCGAGCAGGTTCAGATCCGCGATCTGGTCGGACGGAAAGGGAGTATTCTGATAAACCACTAGCTTAAGCCAAAATGAGATATTCTAAGACCATGTTTGGTGTTATCATTGAGTCAAATGTCCATTTTTTTTTCTATTTGGTCCTTCTTTTTCTCTTTTATTTGCAAATCAAGTGACTAATTTCTTGTAGCACATAATCTTCTTATGTTATGACCTTTGGATCCTTAATGTTAAATTACCAATTTACCTTTAGTACTCGAGTTTCCGAAAAATGAAATTTTTTACTTATATTATACCCTAAACATGTAATAAACTACTAGGGTATAATTTGGGGTGTTACAGGCTCTTTATGGAAGGAAGTGTAGAACACCACTGTGTTGGATAAAGCTAAGTGAGAAGAAAGTGATCAGCCCTGATTTGATCAAAGAGACCAAGTAGAAGGTGAAAATGGTCAGAGAAAGATTAAAGGTAGTCACGGATAGACAAAAGTCTTACGCCGACTTAAAAAGAAACAACATTCAATGCGAGATCAACGAGAAAGTGTTCTTGAAAGTTTCTCCTTGGAAGAAAATCATGAGATTTGAGCGAAATGGCAAGTTAAGCCCTAGGTTCATTGGGCCGTATGAAGTGATCGAGAAAGTGGGTCCAGTGACATATAGGTTAGCCTTACCTCCAGAGTTGGAAAATATCCATAACGTTTTCCACGTTTCAATGTTAAGGAGGTATAGGTCAGACCCCTCACATGTGGTCTCTTCGGAGATTATTGAGCTTTGCCCGGACTTGACTTACAAAGAGGAACCCGTAGAAATCTTGGCTCGAGAAGTCAAAGAATTGAGGAACAGACAAATTCCATTAGTCAAAGTATTATGGAAGAACCACAAGACGGAAGAAGCCGCATGGGAAAGTGAAGAAACAATGCATCAGCAATATCCATAACTATTCACTGAAGGTAATTTCGAGGACGAAATCTCCTAAGTGGAGATGAGTTGTAACAACCCAAATTATACCTTACTAGTTTTATAACATGTTTAGGGTATAAAATAAGTAAAATCTACATTTTTCCCAAAAAAATTAATAATAATACTAAGTGAGAAAAAGGATAAAACCGGAATTAATACAAGAGTCAAGGGTAAAATAGAAAAATGTCACATTAAAAAAGGACTCCAATGAGTCATAAAGCTAAGAGAAAGAATATGTTAAAGGAATTTGAATATGTGATAAATGAATTGCCTATAGAAATGGAATGAAGGACTTTAATGCAAAAACGAGATTTGCCAAACAAGGCCTTATACATGAAATGGGATAAGACCAAATTTGATCTTAGAATTGGGCATTTCACACTTTGGAAGCTAGGGTTCACGTGAAGGAGAAGAGAAGCTGGTGAGGTTTGCTATCTCTCCATTTAGTTCAAGGTTTTGCTTGATCAAGAAAGAAGGAGGAAAAAAGCTAGGTTCAAGTATTTCAAAGGAAATCAAGGTTGGGGAAACCATCCTACTGCTCCTTTATTTGATATGTTTGAGGAGTTAGGAAGAACTAACTCTTCTCATTCATGTGTTATACTTGTTAGAGTTGGGTTGATGTTTGTTTTGATTTGGATTTGGGTTGTATGGATTCTCCCTTTTGATGGTTAGGAAAGTCCTAACTCATTGTTGTTTTTGTGCTTAGGGAGAACCTAACTCTTCCATCTTTGGGTAAATTGTTTTTGAATTGGAGTTGTATTTCTTTGGTTGGTTTTGTTGGCTTGTGGGGTCTTAAAGACCAAGAAGTGTAAAAAGAGATGTATAGGTTTTGAAGGGAATTGCTGTGTAAGTTTTTTTTTCAAAAACCAATGTTTTTATTTTTTCCATAACTTGGCCTCTTGACCTCCAAATTTGATGATTCTAATTGGAGATGGTGCATAAGACTCATGGATGAAAATGTCTAGAAGAAACAGAGACCTAAATCAGTCCAGAAATAGCAGCCATGTTGGTGTTTCCGAGATGGACCAAAACAGAGTCTAGAAACAGAAAATTTTCTGGGTTGTGTCATGTTTTTGTTTTGGCCATAACTTGGCCATTAGTCATCCAAATTGAGTGATTCAAGTTGGGAATGAACCCTACGAGGTAGAACTACAAAAGTATAGAAGGTACCAAGAAGAAAACTTGAACCTAAGTCCCCTGTTTTTGAAACTGAAGTGAAAATATGGGTAAGCTGCTCGGTTATCCTCTATTTTGGTACAGTTTTGGTGTTTTGGCCATAAGTTAAGTTGTAATGATCCAAATGTGATGATTCCAATTTCTACTGAAAATAGACTCATAGAGATATCATTTTATTGAAGGAATTTTGGGTAAAATATTGCTTATTTGTTCCCAGAAAATTTTTCAAGTGAAGGTGTATTTGGTAGAAATCAACCATAACCAGAAACCCTAGCATGCACGACTTATTTTTCTTTGTTTGTTCTCTGATTGTGACGTATTGTGATGGATTAGGGGCTGGTGATGATAAAACCTGAGCTAAGATCGGGATTCAAGGAATAGGAGTGAAGAATCGACAACCTTTTTTGTTTGTTCTTCACATTTCTCTTCTTGTTTCTGTGTTGTGATTATTTTTTCATCAAACTTGAAGTGTTGATATAAAATCTGCATGTATGCTTCTGGTTTGAACCATAAATAAATTCGTTTTTCCAATGGGTTAATCGGATAGTTAACATAGTTGTAAAGTAGGCATATGGGTTGTAAACTTGCATTATTGTGGAATTCTTCTGAATATAATCTAGTAATTTTTACTATAACTAATTATTAATGCTCTTAAGAGAATGTTAGCCATCATATTCGAGTTAGGGATAGATTGGTATACCAATAAGGATAAATGTAGTTTGTACTAAGATGAGTATGATTGATAGTGACATATGCCGATCCGTGGCCAAGCGGGATAGTACTAAGAAGTTATTAAAAAGTGTTAAAACTTAGGGCGCTAGTAGCCTAGCGAGGACCGTGTGAGTGATTAAGATTTATCTATGCCTGAGAAATTTTCGGTTAGGTCGTTTAAAGGAAAAAATGGATTTAACAAATGTGTAAATTGTGTGAATTGAGTTGTGACAAAAATACTAGTATAAGTAAGCTACAGAAAAGTGAGAATCATTGTGTTTATATATATATATATGCAAGATAAAATGAATGTATGTTAAACTATTATATATATATATATATATATATATATATATATATATATATATATATATATATATATATATATATATATATATATATATATATATATATATATATATAATAGTTTTAACATACATTCATTTATCTGCACTTCTCTATATATGCTGCTGCTGCTATATATATATATATATATTGCATGGATCACATGACAAGCGCTAAGTATCTTTTGTTTTGAAAAATAAAGCATATTGGATGTAATTGAGATGATTATTTGATATATATGGACAATGTTATTTATATGTTTATATGTGCATATATATGTTGTATTGATTGTATGAAATGAAAATAGAAACGTAAAGAACCACTAAGCATGAAAATGCTTAATGCGTTGATTTCTCACGCGCAGGTACCGTGTAGAGCGTACCAAGACTAAAGACCGCCGAGCATAGAGTCACCGTCATACAGTTCGGAGTATACGTAAATGCTATGTTTCATGCATACCACTACATGTCATGATATCATTTAATTATTTTGTATAGAAATAAAATATGTATAAATCTTCATGGAATGAATTTTACAGTTGGGGTGAACTCTAATAATATTTTGTAAATGTATGTTGCAAAGGCATGGAATGTCATTTTGTATCAATATGTTGTACTAAAGAATAGATATGGGTCATCTTGAAATGATATGATTTATATTTCTCCTATCAATGAATGTATTAGTAATGATATCATATATTCATATATAAGTATGTTTATATGAAATGTGTTTTGTGAATGGTTTTGAAAGCGGCCGTGTCCCCGGATCGGTTCACGATGCGAGTAGGGCTTAAGAGTGCACCTGAGTGTTAGAAAAAGTGTTGGGATCCGATGAGATTGATCCTCAAAGAATTTCCTTTTTCTTAGTAGGAGATAGAGAATATATTATAAGGAAAATTCCTATAGTACTTTAAATAGAGGAAGATCCCAAAACATACAAAGATGCTAGATTTTGGAAAGAGGCTATCAATGATGAAATTGATTCAGAAGTATACCAACTGACAGCTAGAGGTGGTAAACCTTCTACCAGGGTTTAAACCAATTGGGCACAAGTGGGTATTTCGAAGGAAATATCACATTAATGGCATGATTCAAACCTTTAAGGCTAGATTAGTAGCTAAAGGGTTTAAACAAAGAAAAGGTGTTGATTATTTTGATACCTATGTGTCGGTGGCAAGAATAACATCGACTTGGATATTGTTTGCTTTGACATCAATTCATAATCTATTTGTTCATCAAATGGATGTCAAAATGGCATTCTTGAATGGGGATCTCAATGAGGAGGTCTACATGGAACAATCGGAAGGTCTTTTTTTAAAGGGAAATGAGGCCAAAGTGTGCAAGCATTTTAAATCATTATATGGTTTAAAACAAGCTCCCAAATAATGGCATGAAAATTTTGATCATGCTATTCTTTCAAATATCCATAAACACAATAATGCATACAAATGCTTATATTCTAAGACTTGTGAAGACTATGTGGTTATAGTGTGTTTATATGTGGATGACATGTTAATTGTAACACCCCAAATTATACTCTAGTAGTTTTTTACATGTTTAGGGTATAATATAAGTAAAATTTGCATATTTTTTTTGGAAATTTAAGTACTAAGGGTAAATTGGTAATTTGACATTAAGGACCCAAAGGTCATAACACAAGAATATGATATGTTAAAGTAGAAATATGATAAGATGAATTGCAAATAGAAGAAATGGAAGGACTAATAAGTAAAAAGGAGAAATTTAAATCCAAAATGAGCATAAGACCAAACATGGTCTTCTAGAATAAGAGAATTCATCATTTTTGGCTTTGGAGTGCTAGGGCTACGGTTTGGGAGGAGAACCAAATTGGGGTTTGCTTTTCTCTCCATCTTTTGAGTTCTATTTTATCAAGTAAAGGAAAAGAATTGAAGAAGTGAAGAAAAGGAAACTAGTTTAAGTGTTCAAGAAGATCAAGGTATGGATATTATAAGTATGGAAACTATATGTATGGAAATTCTCATAAATTCCTCTTTGTTTAGGGTTGTGTTATAAGAAGTCCAGATATTATAAGTATGGTTACTATATGTATGGAAATTCTCATAAATTCCTCTTTGTTTAGGGTTGTGTTATAAGAATTCTGAATTCTTCCCTTATATGTATTTTGGGTTGGCTTAAGTTAGATTTGGGAATTTTTTTGCCTTGCTTTGGTTTTGATTTGCAAATTTATGGTGAAAATGGGGAAACTGCTCGTTTATGGAAAATCCGAAGCTTTACGCCTAGGCGTAGGAGCGCTCACCTAAGCGTAAGTCTCCACCTAGGCATAGGAACCCATGCCTAGGCGAACCCAAGGCCGAGTTTCCGAACTTTCTGATCCGCCTAGGCATAGCAGTGCTTTGCCTTGGCGAACCTCTCTGCCTAAGCATAGCATTGCTTCAGCTACGCGTACCGGAAAATCCTATTTTGTTATCTCTCTTTGATTACTTCTAGCAGTTATCCATTGGATTAATGAGGATCCTAATAAGTGAATGAAAGGGTTTGTATAAGTATAAAAGTTATATGAAAAATGTTCTGAACCTTGCCGCCTCGACGATCCTGTCGTTGGGCAGACATTGGCTCTTGGCCCTTAATTACTAATGTGATTAAGAACAATATAACAAGCTCAGTAATGAAAATAATTGTATGCATGTTTAAGATTGAATAGTGAATGAATAGGCACCTCTAATCAATGTTACGACACTCCTGCTAATGCTAGGCATAACACATTATGTGGGCGAGACGCGTCTCTATTAGGTGTATGACACTCACGCTGGTGCTGCGACATATTCACGTGGGAAGGCACGTATTGTGCTTTACAGCACCTACGTTCGATCTTGTCAGTACCTTCAGTGCCCCCTGTTAATGTTATTAATCCTTCTTAGTCATTATTTCACACAATCTATATAAACAAGAAACATTTTATATGATAAGTATATGAATAATGAAGTACATGAAAATAAAAGTAAGAACTACGATGCTAAGGCATATCTACACATTCTACTTCATAAATGTACCCTCTGATTTTCCCTACGTCTGAATTTTTGTTCGAGTACTCCTATAGAGGTTATGAAAGTCGATATATGAAGCTATTGAATATGTATCGCATGATTAAGGACCCTTTGCTATATGGTCATATATATATTATCTATTTTTCTACTAAGCTATAAGTTTAGCACAGGTGTTTCATCCATGTAGGTACTGAAGAGGACATCCGAGGCATTCCGTTCGCCAGGGCCAACATAGCAATAGGAGTCCACCATATGTAGGTTTTTGACTATGTTTTGTAATGTAAATGTAATATTTTTGTAATAGTGGAATTTGTGTAAGTACAAGTGAATGGGACTAAGGAATATATATACAGGACATTACAAGTTTGGATTTATATTTCGAAATTGGCCAACCAATGTCAGAAAATTAGGTAAAAGAGTCCTGGTCTCGTGTGGCACCCGCATCATCTTTTGCCCCCTAGAAAGCGGATGAGTTCCCACAGTGTCTTAAGTGGTAAACATGAAGAATAATAGAAACAAAAGGTTTTTATTCTCAAATTTCAAAGTGAATCTTGGAGGAAGTTGATATTATCTTCAAAGATACATCATATCAGAAATAGTTGAGTTATGCTTTGAATCAAATTTACTATATTGAAAAATTAAATTAGTGAGTTGATTAATACTCAAGATTAAAGATGCTAATACTCCATTTGATTCAAGTGTAAAGCTTGAAAAGAATGATCGTAGAGTAGTGGCTCACCTTGAATATGCAAGTGCAATTGGAAGTCTTATTTATGCTACGCAACGTACCAGGGCTGACATTTTATTTGCAATTAGTAAACTATATAGGTTTACTAGCAACCCAAGTGTAGAACATTGGAAAGTTATTGGTAGAGTTCTTGGTTATCTAAAAAAATACTAAAAACTAAGCCTCCAATACTTAAAGTTTCTTGCTATACTTGAAGGGTATTCAGATGCAAGCTGCATATTAAGTGTAGGAGATAATTTATCTACCACAGGTTGGGTGTTTACACTTAGTGGTGGGGCTGTCTCTTGGGGATCCAAGAAACAAACTTGTATATCACACTCAACCATGGAGGTAGAGTTTATAACCTTAGCTGCAATAAGAAAAGAAGCTGAGTGGCTGAGGGATCTGATGATGGACATCCCTTTTATTGAAAATAGTATGTCAACAGTATTGATGTGACCATTGAAGCCACTTTCTAGCTTAATGCGTATAGTGGGTGTCTGATGGGAAGTCTAGACACATAAGTATCAAACATGAGTATGTCATACAATTGATTCAAGATGGAATCATCTCAATCTCATTTATGAGATGAAGTGGAAACTTGACGGATTCTTTTACTAAACCTCTTACAAGGGATTTAATAAGAATAATATCTAGAGGGATAAGACTAAAACTCCTTAAATGAAATTCACCAATGATAGTAACCCATCTTAATACTAGGAAATGACTACTCTTAAGTTCAATAAATAAAAATAAATCATTGATAAGTGAATTATAGCAACATTAGAATCCTTATGTTCCATATGTGATGAATAATGATGGTTGTTACCGTTGGAGGGTTAAACTTAAAGTTTTTAATGAAATTCAGTCTATGAGTGACAAGCATCTTAGAAGTAATAAGGATACGGGAAGAATTTCACATATGTGAACTTAGTGGTGGTACCACCTCTCATGGGAGTTGGAGTTTCTCTTAAGAAAGTTCATGAATGGATTAAGCATATGGCTATAGAAGTGCAAAGCGCGAAAAAAATTTTTAGACACTCATGTGATTAGTGGAAGTGTGTGTGTTGTTACCGGTTTAGTTACGAGGAATAACTGATTCAATGCTACAAGCAACTTGGGAATTCAATGGAGCTTTGTGACAATTACACTAAGGTAAAATTCAAATTGAAAAATATTTTATTTTATGCTTTTTCATTGTTGTGGTTACAAAGATTGTTTTTATTTTATGTATAATCATATATGTTGGTTAAAAATAAGTTTGAGATATATATTTTAAAATATTTTAAGTGTAAGAATAATTACATTTTCGATGATCCTTTAAGTGTAAGAAGAATTACACTTTTAAACATCTATTGTATAAAAGAAGTTATACATTTAATCATGAAATAAAGTTGTAACATTTGAGAATCTTACTTCCCTAAAGATTTCTTGAGAGAGGGAGGAAATAAAATCTTTGGACAAAGTTCCAAGAACTTGTTTGAACATTCTTCTTGTATTCTTCTTATTCTTACTTCTTTTTCAAGAATTTGAGAGTGCTTTTGTAATTTCAAAAGTTTATTATATAAAGTGATATTGGTGTGTTTCTCTTCTCCATTGTATCTATATATTTTTTCCAACAAATATATCATATTAATAAGCACAAAAAGCACACGGAATTATGCATTTTGTATACAAAGAGCTA
The DNA here is from genome assembly GCA_016808115.1 of Tetrastigma voinierianum. Lineage (NCBI taxonomy): Eukaryota > Viridiplantae > Streptophyta > Magnoliopsida > Vitales > Vitaceae > Tetrastigma > Tetrastigma voinierianum. Next base: position 120,625 of record JAEQBH010002027.1, on the reverse strand, counting down.
AGGAAAAAAATAAAAGATAGGAAAAAAAATAAAAGATAGGAGTTATACATTCAATCATGAAATAAAGTTGTAACATTTGAGAATCATACTTCCCTAATGATTTCTTGAGAGATGGAGGAAATAGAGTCTTTGGACAAAGTTCCAAGAACTTGTATGAGCCTTCTTGTATTTTTTTTCTTCTTAATTCTTTTTCAAGAGTTTGTGAGTGCTTTTGTAATTTCAAGAGTTTATTATATGAAGTGATATTAGTGTGTTTATTTTTTCCATTGTATCCATCTATTTTTTCCAACAAAGAGATCATATTAATAAGCACAAAAAATGCACAAAATTATGCAATTTGTATACAAAGAGCTAAGGAAAAAAAATACTCCTTCCCTGTAAAATTCATATACAAGACCTCATTACTTTTATTCCATTAACAATGGTAAAATCACAAATCATCCTCAGACCATGACTTTTTCTACTAGTATAGTCTTGCATCAAATGTAACAACAAAAGAAAAAAGCTTGCTTCGTGCCAACATATGCTTTTTTTATTTTATTTTATTTTTTGGTTTTTACGCATCTCATTAAAGTTGTACCTTCTACAAAATATATTTGATGACTTTTGAACTAATTTAATATATGTTTAAGAATAATATAATAATTTAACCTATAGTTTTCCACAACCACACATCAAAACATGCAACATTTTGAACTAACCAATTTCAATTTACAAAATCTCAATGGCCATCCTCTTCCCGCCATAAGGCAAGATGTGAACCCAAGGCTGAATGAGAGCAAAGTCAGTTTCAACCACATTCACTTGCCAAATGAGTATTGGCATGAAATTACTACCCTAAGTTAAATTAATAACGATAGGTTTTTAAAAACTAAACAATAATATTAATATACTTACTACGAACTTGCCTAGATTGTTATTGCACTTCATACAGTAGAAAATAGGAGTTTTGATAATATCTCCATTGACACATTCTTCACTAATGTATTCTGAGTTCAAGCAATGGACATGGTAGGGAGTCTTCACCCCCTCACTATTAGGTTGGAAGATAATAAGTTTACTAATAAAAATTGACCCAATTTTGACAGCCTAACTACATTAGTCAGTTGAGCTTCGGATGCTTTCCTAAATAGTCTCTGTATCCTATTTCAGCTTTTGTCATGGAAGTAGTGTTTTAAAAATCAGACCGGACCGGTCGGTTGGATTGATCCAACCGTCGATTGGTCCATTTTCCGATTTGGTTCAATGCGTTGAACCACTTGCCAAATGAACTGGTGTTGAATCACACGACCCATCGGTTAGCCCATCGTACCAGATAAACGGGTTGGCTTAGACAGAACCGAATAATTTAACTCTATTTCAGCTTTTGTCATGGAAGTAGTATTTCAAAAACAGTACCGATCCAACTGCCGACCGATCCCTTTTCAGGTTCAATTCAATGCTTTGAACCACTTTCCAAATGAACTGGTGCTGAACCGCACGAACCGCATATTAGCCCCCCAAATTGGATAAACCAAATAGTTTAGATAGTATCGAATAGTTCAACTCTATTTTAGCTTTTGTCTTGGAAGCAGTGTTCTAAAAAACCGAATCAGACAGATCGATTGGACCTGTCCAATCGTCGACTGGTCCTTTTTCCAGTGCAGTTCAATGCTTTGAACCACTTTCCAAATGAAACGGTGTTGAACTACACTACTTTGATTCCTGTTCTTGAATTTTCCTAGCTCTGCTTAAAAGTTTTCATCCCTCATCTCTCTCTCCCCGGCTTCTTGTTTATGTCACTTTCTTAGGAAAATTTAGGGTGATGATCCATCGATTGGGAGCTTTCATCTTGAAACCTACTTCATATTTGTCAGGTATTTTCTCGTGCAATCTCTGGTATCAAAATTTTCAATTTAACGATCTTTCTTTCTTTTCAGAATGACTTTTCTTTTCCATAGTTTTCTTTCTTCTTTGATGTAAATATCTGATATCAAACTTGTAATTTAACTATCATTCTTTCTTTCTTTTCGGAATGGATTTTCTTTTCCATAGTTTTCTTTCTTCTTTGATCTAAATATGATTTTCTTATCTTGAGTTCTTATTAAATCCTTTTGAATATGTTTAATTTATACTTAAATATTACTTAAGCTTTGCCTAACATTGTTTTTGTAATTCTTAAATTGATTTTGTTTGTTTGTTTTTTTCTTTAATCCGTTTAAATCTTGAAGCATTGAATAAGTCTTGATTTGTTTGCTTCGTTTAAACATGATTTATGTTTATTTTCACAAGATTTAAGAAGATCTTTTTGACATTGGAAATTGTTAATGTGCTAAAGAAGAAAAAGAAGGAGAAAATAAATTAAATTGTGTAGATATTTAAATAAAGTTCCATAGAAATTCAATTCAAAGTAAGTGAACGGTCTTTGCTAAGAAGATGGGGGAGGTTTAACCAACAAGATCAGCAATAAAAGGAAATTATAACATTTTGCATTATGGTTGACAAAGGAATATAATCACAGTTTCAAGAAAAAAAAAAAGAAGGATAAAAATGAAAAATAAAAGGAACAAAGAGAAAAGAAAAATAGAGAATAAAATTTGCTCGTATCTTTGGTATGATGAAAATATAGCTTTGTAAATTTAAATCATGAGTAGTTATATTGTATTTGGTGATGATAAATCGGGCAACAATAAAAGGAACAAAGAGAAGAAAAATAGAGAATAAAATTTGCTTTTATCTTTGGTATGATGAAAATATAGCTTTGTAAATTTAAATTACGAGTAGTTATATTGTGTTTGGTCGACAGAATTGAACAATTCAACTCTTTTAGCAAAACGGGCGGCCATAAACATCTTACCTAAATTACACCTATCTAGCTATCTTTTCCTAGGATGGATCATATTTGGTTTTCTAAGTGGTCTCCTGTTATAATATGGATTGTTTTCTCTTCATCATATTTCGATGTGGGACAAGCAGTATGACAAACAAATGACATCGATATAAGGAAAAAACAACAATAGGACTTGAACCTTGGAGTTCAAGGTTATAAGGTGGAAGGCTAACTACCTGCTCCATGCTTCAGATTTATTAATGTTGACAAAGTTATAATATTTTTGGAAATGGTGTCGACACGTAATTATTAAGCCAAGCATTTTTCATATACCATATCTTCTTTCTCTCTCTGCTATATATATATATATTATACTTCTCTTTCCAAACAATCGGGACAATATTGTCATTTTGCATATCGAATTTCAAAGATCTTCCAAAAAAAAATTTGTGATCTTCCAAAACTTAATTAACATATATTTGTTAGTAGTGGCTTAACACGCCTCAGCTAATTCCCTTTTCTATATTTTAATTTTACTGATTTGTTTTCCACGGCAATTAAACCAACAATATTTCTCCCCCTATTTTAGGTGTCTCTATTTCTTAAGGAAAAGCATCCAAATTTTGTTACCCATTCCATTATTTATTGTATTTATTACTTTAATCATTCCCACTCCCGTGTTTTTTTAATTTTTTTAAAGATAATCATTTTTTAATACAATATAGTAAAATATTTGTCTCCACTAAAGCTCGAACTCTCCCATTCCCATGTCCAATCATTTTAATCTTGACGTTCTAACCAATTGAACTAGACTTATGACCCAATCATTTTAATTTAATTTCATGTTTTAAATAGTTGACTTATCCATCATTATATTATCCTTTTTCTCGTTATTTTCATTAGGGATTATATAAATCATAATCAAGAAAGATTATGGTTAGATTTTGATGCTTGGGATGATTCTGAGTTCCATAACTGGTTAAGCGAAACTCCCATCCCCAAAGCAAGAAAATTAAATATGCAATATTATTAAGAAATGTTTGTTTAAAAGACATCAAATACTCATAAATTTATAAATTTAACATCTTTCATGTTTTTTTGGATGAAATTGTCCTTCTTATTTACATTATCTCTTAAAAAAGAAGTTATTTTTACAAAAATAAAAAATAAAAATGAATGATATTTTTCCTAAAAGCAAAATAACCCTATTATTAATCATAGTTTTAGACCAAAATACTGTATTTGAAAAAAACAATTATAAATTAATTTGGAAACGAAAATAAAGACGGATGTAGTGCGTAATACCGCTGTCATGGACAACGGCAATTGAAATTATCAAATTCTCAAATGTCGTTGTCCATGACAGCGGCAATGAAACTTAAAACCATACCATAAACTCCTTTATTTTTCAATAATCATACCTAATAATAAAAACCATACCATAAACTCCTTTATTTTGCTATAAAAGTGATGGAGCACTGCTCCTATATATCATAGAAGCAGCAGCAGCATCAGCTTGTAGGTAGACTAGTGAAGAAAACAAAAAATGCTTAAAAACATATAGAAATAGAATCAAGCGTGGAGCCACATATGCTGAATTGAGAAATCTTTACAAGAGGTCCAAGGACGAGTTTAGAAGATAAAATATGACTTCTGACAAAGGATGATTTTGAAGTGTCCCATGTAGTCAAGGGAGAACTAATAATCAGTGACTAAAAACACTAGAATAGCCCTAGCCCTCGAAGACCATTCCCCAGGCATTTTGTATTGTTAGGTTTTGGAGGCAAACCAAGACCAATTGATAAGGGAAGAAGAAGCTCTTGGAAACCAAGACCAAAGGGCTTGGAAAAGAAAGCTTCGAACTCATGATTCATCAATTTTGGAAGGATGCCTGTAAGTTGTTTGATGAAATGCGTAAGTGTTGAAGGTAGTATTTCTAGACTTACTCTAGAGTTGGGTAGTGGCCAATCTTATCGAGCTACAATTGATATTGTCAAGCAGAATGATTGCTGCCTCTGCTGATATTACTCATTCTTTTGTGGAAATTCTACATGTTAGATTTCCTTTTATTGGGCTGACAAGTGTTAAATTTTGGACATGAATGTGTTGTCTATTCAGTAACCCAATAAAGTTAGTGATCTATTCCCAGTTGAATTAAGGTTCACATAAATAATTATATAATTATTTCATTAATTATAAAATAATAAGGTGTGTGTGGTTTCCCTGTTTTGCCCTTAATGTTGTTTTGATGGGTCAATGACATTAAGGGGCAATTAAGTAATTTGAGCGGGGGTCCCTGGGTTTAAAACCTACAACACGTTATCTGCAGCCCCATTGAGAGAGAACGAATCATTATGGAGTTTACAATCCCGGAGAAGACAAACCACAGCCTCCATACTTGAGAGAACTACATATTCTTTGCATTGTCTAATTGCAATGGATTCAGGTATGTCTTCTACAATATTGGCTTATTTGATCTTTGATTAGTATGCATGATTCTAGGGTTATGTGGTTTTATTCTGTATTTGGTCTAACAGTATCAAAAATCACATCTATGTGTTTATTCTTGTGTATTTAATCTAACAAGTGGTATCAGAGCGGATCATACTGATCAATTGATTAATAAGTTAGTATTTTGGTGCTAATTTGATCATACCAGTTTTTTGAAATATATATATATTGAGACAATTTATGCAAATTCAATAATTTTGTTTTTTGGTTGAAAATCGATGTATGGGTTGACACATAATGTGTGTTTTTGGGTTGCTTTGAGTGAGATTTGCATGATTATTGTGGTTAAAAAATTTGGTATATTAGGAATTAAACCCATGAATGCCGAGATCTGGAAATTTTTCTGCCAAAATTAACCGAGATTTGTTCCCAATAAAGGGGCGAGAAAAACCCAACTTGAATCGTCAAGCAGAAACTGTGGATGGCGAAGTTATCTACTTGGTCCAAAGTTGGCTTATCGGCGGTCAACGTCGCAAGGTTGAAGACGATTCAAACGTTATGTCGTTTGGAGTGCAGTGCTGACGTCATGATTATCATTATTATTATTTTCATAACGTCTTTTCATTAAAGTAATTAATTAATTACTAATTGAATTACCATTATTATTTTCTGCGTCTAATTGAATTACCATTATTATTTTCATAACGTCTAAATTAAGATTATCCATTATTTCCATAACGTCTAATTCAATTATGATGAAGTATGATATGTTTATTTATTTTAGAATTAATTTTTTAAATTAATATGTTACCAAATTTAACCTCTGTTAATTTAATTAAATGAACTTTCTATATCTATGCTAAAGTAGTCAGCCCAAAGGATGATTATTTTATGTCAGATGTAGGGTAAATAATAGTCTAAATGTGAGACAAATAAAGTTTTTTAACATGCAAACATTATGTCGGTCCAAAGAAAGGCATAATGTTTGGCGAATAATATTGTCTACATTTAGTACTATAATTGAAATCACTGGATTTTCAAATTGTTGTTTTTTACGTCAAAGACTAAATCTAATGTGTGCTTAGTATTTTATTAAGGGAGCCCATGTGTATATATATTTTTGTGCTTTAATATATAAATTATTGTAGTATTAATGTAGGCATTTTGTGTTTATTTTCGGTATCTACTATGCGCTATTTACGCAATATTAGTAGCATTCTAAGCTTAACAACTTTGTTAGTTACGAGTTAATTTGGCTTTGGTACGGTGACACTTGGTGGATAAATACGGGAGCCCGCTACTCACATAAGTATCCTTTATGCGGGCTTGCCCTCAAGCCCGTACGCCAATTGATGGTGAAAGATACATCTATACAGGAAATGGCAAGAAAGCTCAAGTACAAGCTATTGGGACATTTCAGCTTATGTTAGACTCTGGTTTTATTTTAATTTTGGAAAACACATTTATTGTACCGTCATTTAGACGGAATTTGATTTCTGTTTCATGTTTGGACAAATCTGGTTATCTTTGTTCATTTGGAAATTAAACATTTAGTCTTTTCCAAAATTCTAAAGTTATTGTGGAGCCCAGTAGTCTAATTGATAAGCTATATAAATTAAATATGCAAAGATCCGTTACAGATTTAATGTGAGATGCAGCCTGTTAATGATCGGGAAATAAATGTTAGAATCTCCTCGTAGTAAAGTGTGACATAATTTCAATAAGCGATGAGAACACTCAGATTCACGATTACAATCCATATCAATTGATCTATATGTGGAATGTAAGAAAATATTAATAAAGATGTCTTGGAATCGGTGTAGTAACATCTTAAGAGTTGATACATACCGGATATATGGACCATTCCCTACGACTTCTTGGAGTAGGCACACATACTATCACATTTATGAGCCGATTACTCACGATATGGTTATTTGTACCTAATACATGAAAAGGCACAAGCCCTAGGGTATTCAAAATTTTGAAGCCGAGGAGTTGAAATCAAGCTAAAGAGCAAGAAAATTAAAGCCGTCCAAATACGTAGTGGAGGAAGTATTACGGTAGATATGATGGATCAGGTGAACAACGACCAGGGCCTTTTTCCAAATACCTTTTTGAATGCGGTATTATACCTCAATACACCATGCCTGGAACTCCGAGTCAAAATATGGTGCTTCAGGCGGGAAAGCACAAATAGAACCCTTAAAGACATGGTAAAAAATTATGATTAGTCATTCTTCTCTACCTAATTCATTATGGGGTGAAACATTAAAGGCAGAAGTAGTTTTATATACTCAATAGAGTTCACGATACGCTGATTAACAAAACCCCATATGAGTTATGAATGCGGGTAAGAAGCCTAGTATTAGACATCGCAAATGCAGGGGTTGTCGGTTGAACAAGGCCTTATAGGCCCAATGAAAAAAGAAAGCGGACTCAGGGCCCATTTAAGCTGTATTTGCAATGGGGACCTCTGAGAGGTCTAAAGGGTATAAGTTTTGCTGGAGCCCTTCAAGCAGTCCTTCTTTTGAGACGGGTAATGCCAAGGTTTCGTATTGATGATAGTGGGAACACTCAAAGTTAGGAAGTCATTTTTGAGGAGGAGTATGTAAATGCTCCAACCACAACTACTATTGAAGCTATTGGTGACAATCAGGTACCCATTCTAGTATTGTGCCAGTGTTTGTGGCAAAATAGTGACATTCTATCTGAGCTTCCATACGATTGGAGGCTCCACCCCACTAGATTTGAGAGTCCATCAAAAATAGTGGAAAGAACACTCCTAGCAGGCCTCGGCTTTGAAGTGCCATTAAGGCGGTCCACTAGAGAAAGGAGAAAGGCAATTTAAGATGACTAAATGCGATGCTTCTTTCTTCGCAGGCATGAGTTTGTCTGAGGATTGGAGGACGATCCTATCATCGATCAAGCCCAAACAATACTTTCCAAATTCAGAAAAGTGGATTGCGACTATGCAAGAGGAAATGAAGTTCATGAAAGATAATGGCGTTTGGGATCGTCGAATTGCCCAAAGGTATAAAACTTCAATTGGTTTGTCAATGGATATTCAAGAATAGCGGGATTCAAAGGAAATGTCGAGAGATTAAGTCACGCCTAGTGGCCGAGGGCTTTACCACAAGAGGCACTAGTCTCAAGGGACCTTTTAGCCGAGTTTCGACCAGACTCATTCAGAATTATAATGGCACTTGTAGCTCATTGTGATCTAGAGCTGCACCAAATGGACGTCAAGACAACTTTCCTTAATGGAGACATTGATGAAACTATATACATGGTGCAACCAAAGAACTTTGAGTTAGGAAACCCAAAGCACCTATTATGGGGCTCACGAAATTATTTGTGGTTTAAAGCAGGAAGCATCCGAATCCGTGGTACCGGAAATTTGATAAGGTGGTTTCTTCATATGGTTTCAAGGAGAACACTGTTGATCGGTGCATATATCTTAAGTTCGGTGGGAGCGAGTTTGTTATATTGGTGCTTTCATGTGGATGACGTGCGCTAGCAAGCGAATGATGTAGGTCTATTGCATGACACCAAAGGTTCTAACTATCCGATCATTTTGAAATAGAAAAGACCTTGGTGAGGCATCTTATGTTTGGAGTATACAAATCCATAGGGATCGTTCAAGATGTATACTTGAAACTATCTCAAGAGGCTACTATATCAGTAGATTGGCGAAAGGGTTGTGCATCATGAGGGTATGCACCAGGGTGATACTGTGGCAAAGGGTGATAAATTCAGCTTAGGTCAATGCCCCAAAATTGTACTTGAGAGAAAAGAAATGGAGAACTACCCTTATTCATCTGCAATAGGGAGTCTTATGTATGCACAAGTATTATGCAGCGATGGGATATAGCGTACATTTTACGGGAGCGTTAAGCGAATGTCTCGTGTCCTGGTATGGATCCTTTCAGGCCGGCTAAGCGAGTGATGAGGTAGCCGAAGACAAAGGATCGTATGCTCACATATTAGCGATCCGATGTGCAGTTATTGGGTACTCGGATGCAGACTTTGCAGGATGTCAAGATAGCAGGAAATCGACCTTAGGCTACATCTTCATGTTGGCAAGAAGGGATATTTCATGGAAAAGTGTCAAACAAACACTAGTAGCCTCTTCAACCATGGAAGTTGGTTATAGCACCGCAGGCATCTAATCAAGGAATATGGGCTGAAACTTTTATCACGGGACTTGATTATTGAAGGCATTAACAAGCTCTTGGGATTAAATTATTGATAATAAAGTTGCGAGTTATATTCCTAAAAACAACGGAGTTCATCAAAATCAAAGCACATTGACATTAAGTTTCTGGTTGTAAAAAAGAAAGAGTTACAGTGGTCAAGTGTCAATTGAGCATATTAGTCTGAACTCCATGATTGCGAACCCACTCACCAAGGCTTGCCACCTAAGATTGTTTCATGAGCATGTTGCTCAGATGGGTGTGCCAAATGCAGGCGATATAGGAAGATAGTGGGAGTTCATTTTGGTTTATGTGTAATTATGTGATTGACGCGCTATAGTTATTTCATTTATATGTACGTACATGCTATGATTATTTAATGCATTTATGTTATGTTTTACAGAACTACTCTATTGTGATGTCTGATTTTCTCATTCTTTGTTTAGCATGTGGTATTTGAAAATATGATACTAGACTCATTTGAGTCATAAGAGGACAACTTTTGAGATAGGCATCACTATAGATCACATTTTATGTAATCCTCGAGCCACACACCTATATTTGATCTATGTCATTGATTGTCTTTGTTTGTTGACAAAGATAGGTCTCGTTACGCATGAATGTAATAAAAGGCAAGCTTTGATCCCATTCTAGTACAATTAATGGACCGGATTGTTTAAAAGTATTTAATGATTGGGCGATTATGTTCTTGCGCAACTTGAGTATTCAATCATGTACATATTCGGTAACACTTGTAGCCCAGTGGGAGAGATTGTTAGATTTCCTTTTATTGGGCGACAAGTGTTAAATTTCTGAACATGATTGTCTTTATCTGTCGATAGTGATAAAGTTAGTGATCTATTCCGAGTTAAGTTAAAGGTTCACATAAATAATTATATAATTATTTCATTAATTATAAAATATGGAATTAATGTATCATGGTTTTCCACTGTTTTGCCCTTAATATTTGTTTTGATGGGTCAATGACATTAAAGGGGCAATTAAGCAATTTAAGGAGGGGTCCACTGGGTTTAAAACCTCTGACACGTTATCTGCCGGCCCCATTGAGGAGAGAGGCAGATCATTGCTTGGGTTTTGCAATCCGGAAGACAAACTCACAGCCTCCATACTTGAGAGAGAGCTTACGCTCTTGCATTGTCTAATTGCAATGGATTCGGGTATGTCTTCTGATATTGGCTTATTTGATGCTTTGATTAGTATGCATGATTCTAGGGTTATGGTTTTGATACGTATTTGGTGTAACCGGTATAAAAATCATCTATGTGTTTATTCTTGTGTATTTAATCTAACACTACATTCATAGCCAATGCATGTGATCAGATATATGTATATGGAGATGACTGTTCATGTTTGTTTGGCAAGCTTGGATTCTATCTTCCTTTGTTAATTATTTAGTGTTGGCATTTTGTTGGTGGTATAAAATTTGGTTAATATATGGTTAGTATTATTTGAAAAATCATTATTTATTATTATTATTATTAATTATGATTAAAATATTCGAATTACATAATACATGGAATGAGTATAGAGTTTCAGACGGAAATAATTTGTTTGAAAAAAATTTTAAATTAGTTTGGAAGCCAAAATAATTACCAAAGTAGTGTGTAATGCCACTATCATGGACAGCGGCAATTGGAATTGCCAAATAACATAGATTAGTTAGTTTTTTTTTTTTTTTTTTTGTGGTGGAATTTGGAGTTTCATGTTGTGATTTCTAATTGATGTTGTAATTTATGGTTGTGGTCCAATGTGTACAGTTGGGATAGGAACAGGTATTTACTGGATATTTTTTTAAACTTGGATGGGGTGTAAATGATTATTTGAATTTGGTGGTCTTTTAAAATTGCCTTTTTTAAATTTCGCTCCTTTCGCTGACATACTTCCAGTGTTCTTTAGGGAGGCTTTGATTGTATTCTTTTTGTGCTTAATATATTTTGCATGTTTATTCATCAAGAAAAAACAAAAAATATACCACATTTGAAAAATGGAGTTAAAAAACACAGTTTCTGTAGCAAGCATGTAATCTTGTTCACCTTTAGTCATAGCATTGAACATTTTGTCCTTCCTACAATTGAGTTTCCACATAAGGAAAAAAACATGTCAAAAAAAGTACAAGTAAATCATCATATGACTATGATTGAATTTATCAAACATTCCTAGTGGCTTAAAATGGATTTCTAGACTCCAGAAATCCTCTAAACAAAATAAAGGGAAAAATCAATGTTTGGCTAACAACTTCAAACAGCCTTCTACGTGAAACCTTTTGTTGGGAAACCCATTTCCAAGTTATTAAAGGGAACTGGCTTCATGAACTGGATTCTATGCAAGCCAAGATCTCTCATTTCAATGACTTTCTTTGCTTCTCATATTTATTCATTAAATTTATATTCAAACACTAATGTTGCCTTTATCACTTCCATAATAACCATTTCAATCATGTTTGTAGTGGATGAATATGAGACAATAGCAGAGGTAATAAAAAAAGAAATGAACTATTACCAACAATCCACCATTACCACCAACAACATGATTCTCTTTAAGAAATATGTTAAGCATATTTTACTAAGGGCCTAATATAACTAGATCCATCATCTTACCAAAGCTCAGATTGCAAAATTCCATGTGCAGTGGGAATGAGGTCTTATAGTGTCGACAATTTCATAACCTAGGGTAGCTTATGGTTGAATTTTAATGGTTGAAGAACCCCAACATGCTATGTTTTTTTACTAAATTTAGGGACGATTTCCTTAGGTTTTTAAGGCTTCATCCAAGAGTTCAAACTAAAAAGTCTGGAATCCATATATAGCATGTCCTAGGCAAGGGGCTTATCGTCATTTCAAAGCAGCCTCTGCATCCCTTATGGGTTGACACCAATTGGCCAATCTCGCCCTTCATACGCCTCTGTATTTTTAAAGGCCCATTATTGTGACTATTGGGGTTCTTTTGCTCCCCAAAATTAGAGGTTTTTTGACAAGCATTTGAATGCTGAACACCAACACCACTATTAAATAGGTTATGATCCAAAAAGTGTTCTCTATGGCATTTAAGAGCATTTAGGCTCTTCATGAAGTTGAGTGCATTTAGAATCCAAACGCACTTGTTTTCAAGCTAAGGCAGTATGAGACTCAAGCTCTAAATAGTAGACCAAAAAAGAGGACCAGATCCACACAAAAGCAAACATCGTCACCGGACCACCTCGCATCTCTCACGCAAATCCTTCTCATCAAATGAAACTTGAAGGAAATTCAATCATGTCTCAAAATTTTGACACGCAATCACTAACTCGCACATTAAGCTCACTCCCAAAGGGTGGTTCTCCGAATTCTCCTATTGCTATCACAGTTACAAAATTTAATAAACCAAACTCAAGTTCACCATAAACAGAGATCATACCAACCACACCACCTATGTTCCCAATCTACATAAAGCAAATCTCAAATCCACTTCACTTGACTCTATGTTTCCCTAAAACCCTAAACCCTAAAACCCTAAACCTTAGAACCTTAGAACCCTAGAACCCTAAAACCCTAAAACCCTTAACCCTAAAACCCTAAAACCCTAAACCCTAAACCTTAAAACCTTGAACCCTAAAACCTTAAACCCTAAACCTTGAACCCTAAACCCCAAAACCCTAAACCCCTAAACCCCAAAACCCTAAACCCCAAACCCTAAACCCTAAATCCTAAAACCCTTAACCTTAGAACCCTAAAACCCTAAACCCTAACCCTAAAACCCTAAACCCTAAACCCTCAACCCTCAACCCTCAACCCTCAACCCTCAACCCTCAACCCTCAACCCTAAACTTTAAACCCTAAACCCTAAACCTTAATCCCTAATCCATAAACCCTAAACCCTAAAACCCTAAACCCCAGAACCCTAACCCCTAAAACCCTGAACCATAATTGTTTTTTTTTTAAAAGAGAGAGTTAATACAATGAATTAGAGTTAATTGTATTTACTCAAAATTTGAAATTGAGGACAATTTGAAATGTTATATTTTTGGTTTTTAGAAGGTGATTGTTTTCTTTATGATAAAGTTGATGTGATAAAGTTAGTGGTAGCAACACATTGTGAAATGATTCATTGGCTAAACAAGGTGATTGAATATAGCATTCATGAATGTAGTTTAAAAGGTAAGGATAATGACCTCTCATATTATTTAATTCATTTGGGACCATTTTGTACAGGTCAATTATGTCTGTTTCAACTATTCCCGTGATATGTTATTACAATGGAAAAATATTGAGGACTCAAACAAATGTCAAATATGGGGGGAGAAAAGCTATTATTTTGCCTTTGGATGTACCCCGCTGAACGCACGTTGAACAAATCGACCGATATGATATACTCAAGGGGATGACCATTGACAAACAAAGGTTCAAATTAGTCCTCACCGTATGTATCCTCTAAAAACTCCGGAAATAGGTCTCAACCTTTTCCAATATGGATGATGTTAGTGTGTACCGAATGTCGAACATAGTTACCACAACTAGTAGCGAGGAAATTGAATTGGTATATTGAAGTCGTTTCAGTCAAGCTACAAGTGAATCTCAACTGGTGGTGGCCATATAGACGCATCGCTCGCGACAATTATAATGCTGCGTAATTTGACTATGGTTACGGGCTCAAGAATGTCCAAAGACGGACACGAGTATATGGAGATGATGAAGACCGCGCTTATGAAGAAGCTAATGATGAATGTGATGAAGATGTTGATGATTAATCTAATGGAGACTTAGATGTTCAAGCTGATGGACATGTATCATCTTTTCGTACTTTTAACCAAGTTTCCTTTGAGAATGAGGCGGATATATGTCTCTATGCATGCACCTCGTGATGCATCAAATAACCCACAGATGCAGAGACATTAGATGAGTCATCCCCTCGTTCACATCACTACCACCAACACCTCACCTCCCATGTCAAAACTAAGGTAATGCTATTTCAAATGCACGGACTCCATTTAGTGCAAATATAAATTCCGCTTATTCGAGTGGAGAATTTGTAGTTGGCTAAGTTTTTAATTCTAAATCTGATTTGCAAGAGGCTGCAAAGATTTACTCAATTAAAGCACACCAAGAGTTTGTCATTGTTGCATCCTCAAAAAAATTGCTCGTTTTAAGATGTAAAAAGGCAGAAGAATGTCAATGTCTATGGAAGCTTAGTTCCATGGTTGTGAAAGATACTTGCTTATTTGTTATCAACAAATATAAAGGGCCGCATACTTATGTCAATCCTTGCTTGAACCGGGACCATCATCAATTGACTCAAAATGTGGTCACGTCATATAAAGGCACAATTAAGGCACACCATCACCACTACCGCGCTTATTCACAAGTGTGATGGAGAAATGATATGAAATATCATACAAAAAGGCGTTGGATTGAAAGCATAAAGCACTTAGACAGTTATTTGGTGACTTTTCTCAGTCATTTGGTGACTTTTCTCAGTCATATACACAGCTGCCACGTTGTTCTTAAAGCTCAAGTAGAGCAAGAAAATCCCGATGTTGGGTAATTGAAAACATGACATTAGTATGCCAACACCGAGATATTCCAACGCATGTTCTAGTCATTCAAGCCATCATTAGCGGTTCGAATACGTTGTCTCCGGTAATGAGTATCGATGGTACACATTCAGATGGGGAAGTATAAAGGCACATTATTGATTGCTATGGGGTGTGGACGCGAATAACCTTGTTTCCATCGTACTTGCTATTACGTAAGGTGAGATTATCGATACTGGAGATGGTTCTCGCATGTATCGTAAATGTAGCAACTCAACGGACGTGGATTGTGTTATCTCGATGACATCCAGGTATTATGGCAGCAATGACCGATCCCCATCTTGGTCAAGTCGACTGATCCGCCTATCACAGATTTTCAAGCTTCATCTTTGCAAGAAATTTTACTAATCTCTGCTCAAAGATAAACTCAAGAATTCGTATGCAGAGCAGCCTTTAATAGTACATAATGCAAATTCAATAAGATGACTACAATTTGAGAATTGACTTTAAGCACAACAATGGTTGGGAGGCAACCTTTCATTTATGGTCACTTTCACACGATGAAGGTCGGAGATATGGGATAATGACAACCAACATGTTCGAGGTATTTAGCAGTGTTCTTAAAGGAGATCGTAGCTTACCATTAACTACATTAGTACAGTTGACCTTCTTCCGCCTTAACAGTTACTTTGTTGCAAGAAGGGAACTAGGTGCTAATAGATTAGCATCTGATGAGCAGTTCACTCCATATGTTGATGCTCAAGTTCAGGGTCGTGTTGTTAAGGCTGGTTCAATGGAAATTGTTCTTTACGATCACATAAAGGGTCGATTTCATGCTAAGCTTCGCGGAGTGGTCGAACGTGACGCCTTCAAACTTACTACAGACAAAATATGCAATACGAGGAAAGACACCGATATATGGATTTCCATAGCCATATCATAGCAAAGATGTCGATCGATGTGTTGATTTTCGGTTATTTGTGCAAGGTTACTACACTACGCAATCATACTATGATACATGGGCAAGCTTGTTTCATCCAATATTCAATGAAGATGAGTGGAGTCTTTATGATGGTTCTATGATTGTACCACCTGAGTCAATGAAACACATAGGCAGTGGACAAGAAGGGAGTGCATGTTCATTTGTGCTTTCTCCCACTACTACGAGATTTGACACATACTGCGACTTATAGTTGGGGTGGTGCAAGATCATTAGCACATACATATCGCGAAGCGTCGAGCCATTGATCGTGAACGCTGTGATAGCGCTTGTATTACACTCGACATGTATGTAAAATATTTTACATACACATTCATATACACAACACATCATTAGCTTGCTTACTTTTTGTTTATTTTATATTCAGCTATGGCCTTGGGAGAGACTTCACGTCGGGCGACCCGGGAGCCATGACACAACAAGACTACCTCGCCCTCATGGCTTACATGATGATGATGCTAAAACGCCGAGCGCGGAGACCTGGGGCCTAAGGCCCTCGACTATGACACCACTGAGCTGAGCCGAGCCAACTCTTCCATCGGGTGTAGGTGGAGAGTCTTTTCGACACGGGTGCATAACTCCATCTATGTACTCCTCCCTCGTGACGAGATCACCGATGCACAAACTTTGATCAGGTAATGATATATGTAAAAGTATATGGTCTCTACAGTAATTTCATTCATATTCACATAAAAATTTTGACGTTAAGCTGTAAATTTGTAGGCCTTGATGGAAGCCATATTTCTGAGTCGGGTCAATTAACTCTGAGATATATATCTCGCCTTAACTCGATCGTGAGATCCTGGCGAACGACAAATACCGCTTATATGTTCTCGAGATCGTTGAGTGGCATCATCCGCAGTGAGTCTACTAGTTTAGGTTACACCGTGAGATACCTCCATCTTCGCTTCCATGACCAACAACTACATGTAGCTCCCGTGCATGACCCACACCTGAGAGATCGGGCGACGATCATGCTCCATACATTGCCTTACTGATACGAGCGTGTGGGATCATCACTGCCACCCCCATGGTGGGCATGATGGACTTCATGATCCATGTGGTGTGAAAGTGGTATCGTCATATATTACATGCAACATTTTATGACACCACCACTCCATAAAGGATGGATATGAGGTTCCATACTTTTATGTTTATATTTGTATCTGTATTTCTTGCAGTAAGTTAGAGTCCTGTGTTTCTAAAGTGTTTTCCAAATTTGAATCAATAGATTATGTATTTATAATTCATTGGTTGGTTCATTTAGATCTCTGCCATGAATGACATAGCTAGTCGCTCGCGCTATGCTACCACCGGTTTGGTGTACGATTTACATAATATTGCTAGATCAGTGTTACACCAGATCGGAGAGAGCATCGCATCATTGGCTACGATCAGGAGGCATCTACATCACATGGACCATCCATTAGACCCCCACATCCACCAGCACGGCGCAGCCCATTCGAGGTAGAGGAAGAGAAAAAGTTGATCGGCGAGGTCATGGTTGAGATGGTCGGCGAGGTCATGATCGAGATGGTGAGGGCAGTCGTGGTACACCTAAGCCGACATTACCTACTTCGATACCCCCCATACTTACCCATCACCCTAGATTTCTATACCCCCACACACTTACACATCACCTTCCAAACCCCTAGACACTTACACATCTTTGCTCATATCCTCGGTCGCCGCAGCGCCCCGCTACCGCAGATACTCGCACCTTATCATCCCACCCTTTATCATCCCCTACATTGCCTCCCATCTGTGACACCATCCTTAACCTTGTATCAGAGTTGGGTGCACTTCCAACTAGGCGACCTCGTGCTCCACGTATACGTCAAGTACTTCATCCATCAGCTCCATCTCCCTCGGCTCCATCAGCTCCGTTTGAAATTGCACAAGACCCTATAGATCAACCGCCAATAGGTATTCTTAGGCACCGGCCCTAAGAGAAACATAAAGACGCCATCTTGGGGACTCATCGACATATGTTGATATTTTTATATATTGATTTGTATACAATGTTTTTATATATTTATATAATTTGGTTTATGCATGGAGGTCATAATCGGCTAGTGCTCGTGGCTAGCAAGGTTGTTCAAGTTATAATTCTTCGATAATCAAAAGTCAAAGTTCTTTCAAGATCTTAGTTTACGGGTAAGCCAGGTTTTTGTTTTCAGATGCTCCGGCACCTTCGAAGTGTATACATCATGTACACTCTTTTTGGGGTTGCTTTGCCGGCCCTGTTTCATTGAGCTCCCTTTGCTTATCAAAAAAAAAAAAAACAAATCAAATGACAAAGCTCCATGACACCATTTATAGACACATATTTGTCTTCTTTTATTTTAGCAAATGCATAATGACTAGTCCCTTTTCAAAAGAAGAATGAGTCTTTTTTTTTTTTTAGGGGCCAATATTACTAAAAATGTTAATGAAACCAATACAAGGATAACTTGACTAATCAAATCAAATGAGATCAACTGATTAGATTTTTAACTTTAGTGATGTTTTAGTTTCGGCATATGCAAGGAATGATTTCCTGCAAGTATTTCGGTCAAAAACTCCAATTCTTAGCTCGACTTTATTGATCGGATTATGCATTCATGGTGAAGCTTCTAAGAAAACTACTGAGATATTTCCTTCTTCCTTCATGGGGCTACTAAATCTTAGCATATTCTAATTCATTTTTATTTTTATTTTAAATAAAAAAAAACTTAAATATGGAGAATGATTACAAAATAGTCTAATTTTTAAACAAACACTTATTAGAAATAAATTTTATTTGATCTATTATCAAATAAATTCAACTCACCATTGAGTATTAGAAACAAATACAACTGCGAATTATATAGTTGAAAAAGGTATTAATATTATAAATTCAAAATTTTAGTTATCAAATTTCTAAAGATTTTAGAAATATTATTGTGGCTATTTATCAATCACCTTACAAAATTAGAAAGAAATATTAACAATCCATCACGTGGCTTTCCTATGACCTCATCATTCTTTCAAAGTTGTTATATATTGTTCAATAAGTTAATATTACATCAAATACTTCTAGTAGTCTAGTTGAGAAAATTATACCCAACTTATTATATTTAGTACTCAAAATATGTAATAAAATTTATATAGGTTATTAAACCAAAGTATGAAGAATGGTATCAAATATAAACGCTTCACCGCTCGCTCATGACAAAGAAGATTTGAATTAGCTCAATTGCCGCCGCATGAACAACGTCAATTGAGAATTTCATTTCCAATTGGACAGCGACATTTAAACATTTTATGCCCGAATTTCATTTCCAATTACCGTTGTCCATGACAGCAGCATTACGCATTACTTTGGTAATTATTTTGGCTTCCAAACTATTTTAATAATTTTTTTTCAAATAAATTATTTCCATCTAAAACTCTATTAATCATTCATTCTTAAAAGCAAAGAAAAAGGCCACGTATCAAACTATGGAGACAGGCGCAATGATTTATTTTTCCTAGGAAAATTGAAGGACAATTGGATCATTTCAGTGTAGAAATTCTTTATTATGTAATATTTATTGGAGGATGAATAAATTAATTATTATTAAATACTACTTTTTTTTTTTTTTGAAGAGAAAAATAATTTGATTGATTCAACTAGCAATACATCAATAGAAACATATAATTAAAATCGTTAAAAACCACAAAGAATGAAACAACATTCAGGTTAATAACATAATGAAATGACTCAAAACCTATACATTTGATAGTTGAGTCTACATATTTGATATTACTATTGTGACTAGAATACATTTAACTCCAGTTTTGTAGCATATTGACAACCATTGATTTGATTTATTGTCTCTGATCGTATATACTTTGCCCGTTCGAATCGCCAAAACACAAATAAACACCGCATCATGAAGACGAAAACCAAACCATTGTATTGAGATGACACAATCAATTACGCACCAAGACGACGACAAATCAATATCGCAAGACAAAGCGACCGACAATCATAAGTGCATGAAGGCAATGATTAAATCACGAAAAAACATATAAAAACTTAGATCTATGTGGAAGAATCACTTTATTGAGAAAAAAATATGGAAAAGAGGTATAGAGGCCGCTGCAACAAGACGACGACAACCACACGCGCACAAAAACAACGACAATCATACGTGCACAAAGGCAACAATTAAATCACGAAAAAACATATAAAAACTTAGATTTGTGTGGAAGAATCACTTTATTGAGAAAAAAAAGATGGAAAAGAGGTATAGAGGGTGATTTTAGGCCAAGAATGACAAAAATCATCCCTTATTGCTTAGAAAAAAAGAGGTTAGTAGAGTTTAAGTTGAGAGAAAAGGAATGCTAGGGTTTCAAAGAACCAATTTTCACTTTGGCTGAGATTTGACTTTAATTACTACTACTATTTATTGAAGGGAAGAGCTATAGTAAGCTCGAGCTTTTGACCGTTAGATCTTGATTCTTATCACTTTTTAGAATGGACCCATGAAAAAGATATCAGAATATGGTTGAAAAAGCTCTAGCAAGCCAAACCCTTCATTGATGGCAACGTGGATTGGAAATTTTGGAAATTTCAACGCGGAGAATCTTGGAAATTTGTGGAGAACTTTCGGAGCTAGCAATCAAGAATGACTTCTTGATCACAGTTTCTGTGATTAAATCCTGCAAAAACAGCAAATAATTAAATCCTACAAGGGAATCTTAATTAAAATAACAAATATCAATCACATAACTAAAGAAGAAATCACAGAATGACAGAGTTGCTGCGGAGCATTCAGAAATGCGTGTTGCTACTTGGTACATGTTCGATGTTTTCTCAATCTCTGTTGTTTATTTTTAGCTTTTGATGCTCGAAGCATGGATGATGGGTGTATATTTCTTCATTTCGAAATGTGCTGTCTTTTCCCTTTTTTTTTTTCTCATGAAAAATTTGTTAATCGGTTTGGATTTTTCCTTTTGAATTTGAAAGAAATTCTGGGAGTCAGACACGAAGATGATGTTTAGGAGATTTTTTTTCTGAACCCTATTCTTTGGGGGGTTCGGAGAAGTGATTGGTTCTCTTCTGTGATTTTCCCTTCTCCTAACGAATATCGTTGTTGAATTTAAGCATCTTTGTTGTTTTAGATATTTTCTGGCTTCAAGCCCTCCATCTACTTCTTTCCCAGCGAGTTCAAACTTCAATTGCTCTGGCAAAGTGTTATCCAAGAACTGTTTTTGTTAAAAGCTCTAAATATTTCGTAGAATTCATTTTCTGTCTTTTTTCCTGCTTGAACCCCTCTCTTTAGTTACTGAGAAAAAGGGAGAAAGAAAAAAACCCGATATAATGTGGATGAATCGATATTTATTTATTTATTTTTCTTGGTTCTGAGCACAAGAAGTACCAGTGATTCTCAAGATTTAGCCATTCAAAAAAATTTCATCCATTTTCGGGTGATGGATACATTTTCCTAGTAACCAAAGAAAGTCAAGAATGTCAGGTTGTGTGAATTAGTTCAAGTGTTGTTCAAATTGGTGACAAGTGGTTGTTTGGTGAATATGAAGGGCACCGGCGGATCACAAATGGAGGAGAGATTTGAAGTTGTAAACTCAAACTCAAACCAAGCTCTGTAAACTGTCCCCTAAAAACCCTGTCAATCTACATGAAGATTTTTCCTGTTTTTTTCCCTGAGAAAATGTAACACAAGTAGAATAAAGTTCATGCTTTTGTGTGAATCTGAAATAAAAGTATTTTTCCTTTGTAAGCCTTCTGCATTGATTCTTCTTCTTTTCTTTTTCTCTTGAAAGAAGGAAAAAGAGGTAGAGATGATGTGTTGTGTTTGGACTGTGGAAGAATAGATGAGGTTAAACGTGGCCTTCCTTTTCAGCTTCAATTTGGCAAGCCAATCCCTTTTCAGGTGTGTTTTTTTTACCTTTTCATGCAACTTTGTGATGTGATTTAGTAACTCCAATCTTCCTAGCTAGTTCATATTTTATGATCAAGGGACTAACATCAGCCAAGAGTCTTGTTCAGAATTATTGTAGCAGTCTAGCAGACACAATGGCTAGTTCTATAACCATGTGAGGTTTGTAAAGTTCTATAACCATGGCATTGGGAAGAAACAATGGCAAATGCTTCTTCAGGATTTCTAATAGCAAATGCTTCATTTTTCCCTTTATCTAACATCCATCTCTGTTCTTCCCCAGAGCCTTTTTTTATTGCCTCAGAACTTTTACCATCATCTTCATTCTGTTTCTTAGGTAACTATAGAATTTTATTCCTTGGGGGTAGTTACTTTTGTTTCTTATTTGGGCTGTTGAGGCAATTATTGGTAAAGGTCAATATGGGCCAATTGGTGCAATTTCTAGAGGGGAAAGCTGCATTGCAGACATGTTACCAAACTGTTATCTGATATCTCTACTAATCTTTTTAGGCTACTTGGGTAGTATGTGGTTATTAAAGTTAAACTTGCAATTTTTCTGGCTTTAGTGTCTTATATGAAGCTATAGGGTGCATTTGTGTGTCTTATTCCAACTTTGTTTTATGGTATTACATTTGGTTTTGTTATGAGTTCAAAATCTCTGTTTTCTTAATATGTTAGGGGCTTGCTATGGTGCCAAAAAAAACTTATTTTTCAATACCATTAACTTGTTGAATAATCTAGCTTTCCAAGTTCATGTTTTCTATATATATATATATATATATGTTCAATTCGTAGATATCAGTCGAAAATAAATAGGTACCGAAAATAAGTCATGTTCTTCATCAATCTTGAGTCATTTACTTTAAAATGTACAACAATTAATTTAACTTGTTGGTATTGACTATAATATAACAAGATCAGGAAAAATTCGGAATAGACCAAACTAAAAGTATTTCAATCTTAAACACATATGTCTTGCATGGATATGTATTTATTCATTTGGCGTGAAAGAAATCCATTTCAAAATTAGAGAAGGCTAATTACAGTGAATGTGGGTAAGTAATTTCTATATTTTAGGATTTATACTAACACTTTTGTGGGTTAATTGATAATATTTTCATATTTTATCATTGTGGGCCCACATATCCATACGGGATGGTGTATTTTCCGTCATCAACCCACTATGTCTCTATATCCGGAAACATTTATTCCTCAATTTTGTGTGTTTTTTAATCACTAATTTTCTTATTTAATGGGTTAAATTTGTGTTATAACTATCACTAAACATGTAGATGAGATAGTTATAATCTCTTCTAGCTTAATTAGTGGATTCGAGTTTGAACCTTGAGAATGCAACTGTGTTATGTGATAGAGTTTTACTATCCTTATGGTTTCTCCCGGCTCGTATGTGGATTAGTATATGATATGGCTTAAAGACTTCTTCTATGTGTGTACAAACCAGTTCAGAACACTTCACGGTATGACAAAAAATAATTGTATGACAATTCGACTGGTTTTAAAGATAGAAAAATCAGAGAACACAAGAGAAACTGAAACTAAAACTGGGCGTCCCGACCAGTGGTGGTAGCAATGGCAGCCAAGGCCATGATCAGACATGCCCCTCATCGACCCCGTCTTAATTAATATAAAATCTTTGTATCATTATATGAGTATGAGCTTTTCTCAATTTAGTAGACGAGTTTTTTTTAAACCTTGAGGGCCTTTTATACTCAAAGTGGACAATATCTATATGTTTAGGCTAGGTCGATACACTTAATTTCTAATTGTAAAATTGTATCAAATATAAACCTCAGTTGTAAACTGTTTACATGGGGATTAATTTGAAAGAGCTTTAAGAGAGATGAAACTAAAGGTATTAATTCTGTATTGATTTAACACAACTGAAGGTATTAAGAGATATGATTGTATTTGTAGGCAACCAAACACAGCCTAAGAGAGAGAGAGTCATGGCACTGATGTGACTAAGCCAGCTAGCTCATAGGAGGCACATCCCTCACGTGACATGCTTCAGGAGCCTTCTAGAACATTCTCCCCACGCTCCCTTGTAACCACATTGATTACTGTTCTAGAATTTTCCTAGCTCTATTTATAAAAGTTTTCATCCCTCCTCTCTCTCTCCCCAATTCTTGTTTATGTCACCTTTTTAGGAAAATTTAGGGTGATGATAGAGGGCTTTCATCTTGAAACCTCCTTCATATTTGTCAGGTATTTTCTCGTGCAATCTCTAATGTCAAAAGTTGCAATTAAACTATCATTCTTTTTTTCTTTTCGAAATGACTTTTCTTTTTCATAGTTTTCTTTCTTTCTTTGATCTAAATATCTGATATCAAACTTGTAATTTAACTATCATTCTTTAATTCTTTTCGGAATGGCTTTTCTTTTTCATAGTTTTCTTTCTTTTTTGATCTAAATATGATTTTCTCGCCTCGAGTTCTTATTAAATCATTTTGAATATGTTTAATTTGATACTTAGATATTACTTAAGCTTTGCGTAACATTGTTTTCGTAATTCTTAAATTGATTTTGTTTCTTTCTTTTTTTGTTTAATCCGTTTAAGTCTTGAAGCATCGAATAAGTCTTGATTTGTTTGCTTTGTTTAAACATGATTTATGTTTATTTTCACAAGATTTAAGAAGATCTTTTTAACATTGAAAATTGCTTATGTGTTAAAGGAGAAACAGAAGGAGAAAATAAATAAAATTGGGTAGATATTTAGTTAAGTTCCATAGAAATTCAATTCAAAGTAAGTGAATGTTATTTGATAAGAAGATTGGGAGATTTAACCAACAAGATCAGCAATAAAAGGAAATTATAACATTTTGCATTATGGTGGACAAAGGAATATAATCAATTGTTTCAAGAAAAAAAAAAAGAAAGGATAAAAATGAAAAATGAAAAATAAAAGGAACAAAGAAAGGAAATAGAATAAATTTATCTTATCTTTGGTATGATAATATAACTGTAAATTTAAATCAGAGTAGTTATATTGTGTATAGTGATGATATCCTAACTGTACATTTTAGAATAATTCATTGATTTGAACATAAAACTGCATATTAGACTCAAGGCCTATTACCATTAATACATATTCTTCTAGAATCTCAAGTGAAGGTTTTGTTTTATTAGACTTAGTTAAGCCTATGTTATTAGTGAGTTATGGAATTCAAAGATTCTAGGTTTTTTTGTTTCTCTTTTCTTTTCATTTTTTTTCTTCTTGAACCTTTTTAATATTAGATATAATGTGTAATAATCATCAAATAGTATGTTACCATTGCCTATAAAAAAAAAGGATTAAGAGTGACATGTCTTTCCCCACCATAGGAAAAAGCATTTTTTGTTAAATTTCCATTTTGGACCGTTATCTCATTAAGGAAAAAAATTGAGAGAGAAACTGAGTGGTCCATATTAATTTGTCTACCGTTCAGGCTATAACGGATTTCAGACATTAATTTAGGCCTTAAACATTTTGACGTTATGCCATTATGTATTTCAACTATTAAAAGGAATTATGATGGAAATTCCTTATAAATGATTATGTTTCCTTTTAAGACACTTTTTTCCTCCTCTCGGGGCAGTGAAACACCATACGTGATTTGAAGGTGCGAGAACAAGTCTAATAACCTTTTTCCTTTGTTTTGTAATGATTGGAGGTAAGTACACTTGCGCCTTCGATTTTGAATTCTCTGCGTGTTAACTTCTAACATTTTTCCCCCTATTTCCCCCATCTTAATTAGGAGTTGTAATCCGTAGGAACTTGCCATTGCCATTTTGCAGTTTCTAGTTGCCATCTTGGGAGATTATATATGTTACAAAACTTTGTTCGCAAATACACGAAAACAAAATGACAAGGGAAATGAAAAATTACAAAGAAAGAAAATGAGAGATTGAGGATGCGAGTCTCGTGAGGAGTCTCAATCTCCTTAAAACATATTCGCCGTCTCCTTTGGTGCTCGGAGACTATAAAATCGGTGTCTGTCTTCTAGGATAAAACGACATATAAGCAATACTACAACACCTTGATACTACTTCGATAAATTGAAAATATGTTCGAACCTATCACTGTACTAATAGCGCTCAGACGTAAAACTTGATCTGACCTTCTTGACACACAGAAGCTCACTTTATATAGGAGTTGGAATGAAAAAACATTCATTCCTCGAATGAATAATTCATTCTAAGAATGAAGATCATTCATTCCTTTGGCGATTGACATTCCAATGGCGACAGATGAAAATGTCCTTTCTCTTATATATGCATATGTTGATTTCCTTTCTCTTATTATATATGATTTTTTATTGTAATTATAATTCAATTTGCAAGACCTAATATTTATTTGCTATATATTCTTGTAGACAGGTAATCAATTAGAAATGAACAGACCATCTTTAGAGTATATATATATATATATATATATATATATATATATATATATATATATATATATATATATATTTATGTGTGTGTGTGTGTGTGTGTTTTGATTGCTTTAATTATTTACGTACATTTCTGAACTTTCAACTTTAATTGCAGTGACTGAGAGTGTGACGTATGATGAAGACCATCCAGTTTATAGTGAACGTGTATATATTGGTCGTTCTGGTTCTCAAGGGAGATTAGTAGATTTTCTTTATGTCTTCTTCGATAGCTCATGTCGACTCCAGCTAGGATGGAAATTTGTAATTAATTAGTTGTATATTTCACAATTTATTTAATTAATTCATGCCCTCTCTCTCTCCTCGATTAATCAATTAATTAATTGGTATGGTGCATGCATATGTTAAAATGTCGTGAAATATCGTTGATATTTTGAGTGTCGGTTCATCCTGACACGATATCAATCAATGATAGTTGAGTGGGGAAAAAATCAAATAAAATCGGACAATATCACTAATATATCGATATATCAACGACACTGTCGACCGAAATCAGCGTGTAGAACGACGTGTGTCGCAACTGAAATTTTTTCTTTCGTCGATATATCCATAAATATCGAAGATATATCAGTGATATTATATATTGGCAATATATCGAGAAAAATAGGAGATATATCGAGGATATATTGGTGACATGTGAACGGTTGAGATTCTTTTTTATCCAACAGTTGAGATTCTGTTAGTTTTTTGAAAAAGCTCCAACGGCTACCAGCAGGATCTAATGGGCAGAATTGAGTCCGTGTTGATCCAATGGCTAGGATTCGATATGACAATTTCTTTAGGTTCCAATGGCCATATTTTTGATTTGACGATAAATTTTGAATATGTGACTTGATCCAACGACTAGAAATGATTTCTAACGATTAGATTAAGATCTAACGGTCAGATTTGATCCAAAATCAAATCCAACGGTTAGAATTTATTTTTAATAGCTTTTTGACCGAAAAACGGCTAGTTTGACTCCAAAAATTTTATAAATAACCTAAAATCACTAGTTTTTCATATCAAACTCATCCATTCTATAAAAGGTTAGTATTTTTGTTAATTTTTGATATATCGATATTCATGTAAAAATATCCACTGATATATCCATAAAATTCAAGTACCGATATGTTCATCGAAACAGATATTTTTAACATTGGTCATAGATGGTTGTGTGCGGAAGTTATCACCCTATAAATCTATAATGCGTCCAGGTCGATTTTTGCTGACCCTGTTGAATGATGGCGGTGTAGAGGTTATACTTTCTCCATAGACCAATTAAAATGCTGCTGCCGCTGCTGGGTTGATACGGAAACATCTTAATCCAATCCATTTCTATGATTGTTTGTATAAATCAATTTCTTTTCAGTAAAAAAACAAAAATAAAAACAAATATTGTGATGTCAAAGATTCTGAAAATAATTGGAATTGTACTTGCTGTAAAATAAATTAAATTAATATAATTTTTTGGGTTCTACAATTCATTCATAAATAACCCAGAACACAGGATCTTTTATTTTCATAATATTCACATCATAAGTATATCAAGAGTTTATTGTTACTAACCCGGATCAATAATGACGAGTGGTCAAATCAAACTTTATTTGTTTCTATCCCTTTGCCATTTCTTTACAATCTCTGACTATCAATGCATGATGGTAAAATATTTATTTCTCAGAGAAACCTCATGGGTAGGAGAGGACCTTATACATGGGTTTAAAATTTAAATTTAACATTTATTTCTGCCGCTTCCGATGGCGATGCAACCCAAACCAATTAATTATACCCTTTTATTTTATTTATTAAATCTCTTTTATCACTGAGTCATATATAAAAAAATTCTTACATTCTCCTTGACTCGTGTGATAATACATTTTATGATTTAATAAATATACTCAAATCATAATCGCGTACACGGTTATTCATTCATTCATAATTGGTACTATTAGTCATAATTATGAATAGAATTAACGAGTCATAGCGGTTGTATATCATTATTTCAATATAGTCCCTTCCATGTACTACCAGTGGCTCCACTTAACATGACTGTAAATAGAGAAATGCGAAGAAGGTCCACAATAATGTCTTTGTCAAAGACTTTCCTTTGCTGTTCATCCATTATGCAATTATGTATACAAAAGCAGATATAAGAAATTTCAAAAACATATAATTGAGCTCGAGTCAACAATAAACAATCATCATGCAATTCATTATAATGTGCTCAAGACTCCTGTCTTTTCACGTGGCATTTGATGTCTTAGTGACACTACTTTTAAATCATTAAGTCTCAAACATAAGTTATGTACATAATCAATAAATTTAACACTCTTGTTTTGAATTATCTCATATACAACAACAAATATAAACTTTATATCTCTCGATAATCGAGAAAGTATTTGTTGTTGAAGAGGAAATGACAACAGGAATCATGCACAGCAACTTGCCATAAAGTCAACAAATCCAAGTCCTAAAATAATATTTGTAACCATAATCCATAATTTATGACATATTGCTATCATAATACATATTTTATTAGGAGATACTTATACCTTTACATAATATTGTTTCCTTTATATAATCATCAATTAATAGGAACAAATAACAAAAGATAAACTTTCAACTATCATTTGACATAATTAAATCTAGAGCAAATAAGCATGCATGAATCATTAAAGGTTCTTCTATCATGATGCTTTCAATCATTCGATAACTTAAAAGTCTTTAAATATATACTATTTATAGACAATCGACATTCTGTAGCTTCATATGAGACATCTCATCTTGTCTCAATCCATGCATTCAATATCTCAATATCCTTTAAATATATATTTTATGAGACAATTTAACAATTTACATTACTTCATATAGGATATCCTATCACATAATATTATCTATTTTATATACTTTAGCATACATTTTTTTTAAGATCTTTTCATAAATTAATGCAATAAATTTAATTCTTTAATAACTATCAAAGACATATAATCAATAATTTTGCCTCACAGTGATATTTATTCATTGGAAATAACGGTGTTCTTAAGTCCAAATAACATTATGATATCATAAAGCTTAAGATATCATGAACAAACATTGCAATATGTATGTCAACTTCAATCGATTTTCATGTAACTTTATTTGGTAGCTATACAAGTTTGTCTCTTAAATTTAATCATAAAAACATTACTCAATCATAAAGATAGCCACTTAATGAAGTTAAAATTCTCCCATTTGCTCATATTTTACATTAATTAGAAACAAACATGAAACATTAATAAAATTAGAAGTTGAATAAGCGCAAGCAAATCCATAACTAGATTCAAACAAATAATTTTAAAACGATACAAATACTACAACTCTCCTTTGGGTAGATATTGTAATATATAATACATTTATGACGTTTTTAGTACATATTTCTTTAATGGATATTCTTCATAGTTCATGTTAAAAGTAAACTTGTAATCTTTGGATGTACAAATATAATCTAACAAAATTATAAGATATATCTCATAATGTTCATTATTCATAAGATGGTTAGTTTTACCTTTGGAAAATTCTTAAATATCTTATAACTAATGAACTACAATATACTCATTCATTAAGTATAGAATTTGTTTCCAAGCATCCATAAGAAATGAGTAATTGAATAGCATAAGTGTGTATTCCTCAATTTGAAATTCATGGAACATTCAAATTCGGCCACTTTGGTGACTAGTGAACTTTACATTAAACGAATTTCAAAAGTTACAATTAACAATATTTACATCATTAAATATGATTATCAAATCCTTCAATGTAGTCATTCTAATGACTAGCATACCATAAATTTCTTGTACTCATACATGATAATATAATTATCATACAAACATTATATTGTGATAAATCAATAAAATTAAAAATATGATTTTATTGGAAAAACCATAATATTATCACAACCATCATCAAATATTTAAGTACAAAAGTAAACTTAATGAGACTTCATAAATATAGCAAATATCAAAAGTTTATATAATATGACAAATCATAGACATGTCAAATGTGTTTCTATAATGTGAACTTGAGATTTTAAAAGAAATCTCACATAATAAGTTTCATTTAGATTAATATGAATAATACCTTGAAATCCCATTAGTGTCAATTAGCATCATATTGACAAAGCTATCCATAATGTATAATTCATACAAATAGTTATCTATAACAAGACCTTTAATGAAATCTTTGATTTCATGATATTCACATTATAAGTATATCAAGAGTTTATTGTTACTAACCCGGATTAATAATGACGATTGGTCAAATCAAACTTTATTTGTTTCTATCCTTTGCCCTTTCTTTACAATCTCTGACTATCAATGCATGATGGTAAAATATTTCTGTCTCAAAGAAACCTCATGGGTAGGGAGAGGACCTTATATACATGGGTTTAAAATTTAAATTTCCACCGCTTCCATCAAGCGATGCAACCCAAACCAATTAATTATACCCTTTTATTTTATTTATTAAATCCCTTTTATCACCTGAGTCATATATAAAAAAATTCTTACACTTACTACTACTACTACAAATGATTAAAACTTATCAATCAAAATTTGATCATTCATCTACTTCTTACTGTTATATAGGGGTGGCAATTTATATCGATGGGTCATATTCGTATCGTGTCAATGTACGGATCGTGTCAACATTAGTCAATCCAAACCCGACATAAATAGTTAACGTGTTAATATTCGCTAACCCAAACCCAACTCATTTATTATTTGTGTTAGGCAGATCAACATGAATATGATTCATTTAATTTGATTATTTAAAACAATAAGAATTATAATTAATCATCCATGCATGTTTAACACAAATAACCTATTAAATTTAACATGTTTATTAATTTTATTATTTAAATTAATAGGAATTATAATTAATAATCCATATTTAATACAAATAACTTATTAAATAGGTTAATTAATTAATATAATAATTAAACGGGTCAATTCGGGTCAAATTCGTATTAGGTAGGTCAACACGAATATGACCAATTTATTAAACGTGTTAGACGGGTCAATACGAATATGACCCATTTATTAAACGTGTTAAGCGAGTCAACACGAATATGGACCATTCATCAAAAGCGAATTGAGCTTCATTTTGATGGGAGTAGAGGTTCCAGTTGATCTACAAGAACTTTTTCCATAAGTTTGTAAAGGACATTACACAATGCGATAAGTCTTAGGTCCCTCATTGTTGTGGGTGTGGCAGTTTTCGGGATCAAGACAATGGTCATCTCATTTAGCTTTGGTGGGAATGCCGCGAAAGTGGCAAGCCACCAGACTTTACAGTGAAAGCTCCACCCGCATACTAATCCTGATCATGAGGCTTAGTGATGCAGGACAAAAATAATAACTTGATCTCAAATCGAACTTATGTTGTGATACCAAATTGATGTAGCTCATCTACGAAAAATAATAAAATTGAAAGAAAGCGAATAAAATAAATAGAACGAAGTTCTCAAGTTTTTCAATATTATATCAAATCTCCCAAAAATAATAACATAAGGTGTTATTTATAAGCACCAATAGAAAATCATAATGGATAAATCCGAAAATCATAACAGATAAATCCAAAAAGTACTAACGGATAAATACAAAAAGTACAATTAAATAAATAACTAATAATAATAAAAATCATCATTCGACTTGGGCTCCTATTTTGTCTAGGCCTAGATGTTAAACCTGCATGCCCCATCATTCTCTCCAGATTGCAAAGAACTTAACTCTGAAGAGTGAGAGGAAATGTAGCAATCTAACAACGAAGGATCCAAATGACGAAGATTATTCTCCTGTATCCAAGTAACATCAGAATCAGAACGACCATGCCATTTGATAAGGAAATGACGAAACCCACCATCTCTAGAAGTCACGAACTCATCATCAAGCACAATATTCATCGTCTCCTTAGAATACTATAATGAAGGCATAGTGGATGCACCTTTGCTAGCTTCACCTGCAGACACATCCGTTGAAAAACCTTTAGGATGCCTACGATTCCTTAACGTGGTGGCAAGGGAATGAAATAAAGTGTGCAATTCTTGGATAAGGGCAAATTGATCGAGTGTGCGATGTTTGGTTCCACTTCCTGTTGGTTACGATACGAACCGAGCCAGGTTCTCCAAGAAGCTTTAGGGTATGGCGGCACTTCGATCTCGTGTTTGACGATTTGCGTGAATGAGATTGTTGACTCTTGCTCATAGATATACCCAACACCGTCAAAACAAACAAGAAACAAAAAGGAACAAAGCACCAGAGACAGAGACGCATTCCCAAGTCTCAGAGTCGCTCTTTGGTTTTTTTGCTTTTCTTTTTCTCTCCACACCTGCCCCCATCTCTCCTTCTCTCTCTAGAATTCTTGAAGATGCGTCGCTCCTCCACCAGGAAAACGGGTCAGTCAAATTCCGCCACGTCGGTTAATTCATCTTCCAAGCAAGCATCAATATCTTGACATCGGTAGCAGTCCACTTCCACATCCAAACAAGGAGCTTCAATGCTTCTGGATCAATCGGATTGGATGAGTCAGCGAAGGCGACAAAATCGGGCTCCTAGTAAGTAGGGCGATTGCGGATTTTGGCAGGATAGCCAAAATCCAAACAATAATATTTTCAATCGGATTCATGAAAATAAACGAGAAAACATGGAAGGATTTGAGATTGGGTGTGGTGCGGAAATGGAAGAGGGCGTGATGGGAATGATGTGAAGTCGGTAAAGTGGAGAAGTGGTGATTGTTGGATTCAAGGCACCTTTCTTTTTTTTTTTGTTTTTTGTTCGCGAGGCAATTCGAGAGCACACACCAAGGCGGAGAATTGGGTTATTGAATTTTGTGAGCACAAGGACTATATACCAAACAGAACAAATAAGAACTTAAGCTTAGATCTTAGATCAAGAACTTGAAGCAAATAGAAATAACTTGATTTCGGATCGAAGTTATGCTCTGATACCAAATTGATGCAGGACAAAAATAATAACTTGATCTCGGATCGAAGTTATGCTCTGATACCAAATTGATGTAGCTCGGTTATGAAAAATAATAAAATTGAAAGAAAGTGAATAAAATAAATAAAACGAAGTTATCAAGTTTTTCAATATTATATCAAATCTCCCAAAAATAATAACATAAGGTGCTATTTATAGGCACCAATAGAAAATCATAACAGATAAATCCAAAAATCATAACAGATAAATCCAAAAAGTACTAACGGATAAATACAAAAAGTATAATTAAATAAATAACTATTAATAATAAAAATCATCTTTGGACTTGGGCTTCCTATCTTGTCTAGGACTAGATATGGAACTACTCCATGTCCCATCACTTAGTCAAAACGATGAGAAAAAGGTGATTAGGGGCATGAGTTTGGGAGTCGTTTTCAGTACTAGTTAGCATCCTTAAATGAATCATATCAAAGATTGCTGATTTGATATCTTTCTAGTTAGTACTAATATCTGCATATTCCCCCTTCATAAAGTATTCTTCAGCTTACGGCTTTTAGCCTTTTACATTGTATTTACCTTCAATGTGTAGAATACATAAAGGTTTGGGTAAAACTTCAATTTAGATCTTCTCCCTAAATAGTACAAAATGGTTGAGAACGTATATCTTTTCGAGTTTCCTTCTTAGTATGGACAACACCAAACTTGTACGTTTTCGTTAAGTCATGTCTTCATTCTTTTATTTCCATGTCATACATCATCTTATCTTCTTCATTTTGGGTAGATGGGGATGAAATATTGTTACATATACCTTTCTCTTCATAGTAAAGACAGTTTGTAGCTATGCTTATTTTCTTGGATTTCCCTTATTCTCTACTCAAAGGTGCCCTACACCATCACTTTCTTGGCTTTACATATACAATGGTGGATTGGCACCTAACATCCCTTGGGTGATAGTTCTACTGAACATATACTAGACTTTTGGCAGTTTATGGGATGACCTAACTCCGCTCATATTGGGACAGAATGCTTTGCATGGCTCTAGCTTCCCCAAGATTCGCACGAAAGAACGAACACAAAGCTATCATATGCGAATAGGAGATGTGAAACAATTGGTGTCCCTCTACATATCCTGCATCCAAGGATATCACCTCCATCTACTGCTTGGGAAATAAGGTTAGAGAGATCCTCTGCACATAAAATAAATAAGTATGGTGGTAATGGGTCACCTTGCCTTAGTCCTCGCTTTGGTTTGATGGGGCCCATAAGCTTGCCATTAACAAAGACATAGTAAGTAACTGGTGAAACACACAACATGATCGAATCAACCCACTTTGGTACGAAGCCCATTTTCAACATGATGGCTTTTAGGTAGTCCCAACAAAGTCTGCCATGGGCCTTGCTTATGTCAATCTTCAAAGCTACCTCTCCAATGTTCCCTTTATTCTTCCGCTTCATGTAGTGGATTATCTCAAAACCTATCTGCAGTACATTATTTGTGATGGATCTGCCAAGGATAAAAGCAAATTGAGCTTCATTTTGATGGGAGTAGAGATTTCAGTCGATTTACAGGAACTTTTTCCATAAGTTTGTAAAGGACATTACATAATACGATAGGTCTTATGTCCCTCATTGTTGTGGGTGTGGCAGTTTTCGGGATCAAGACAATGGTCGTCTCATTTAGCTCTGGTGGGAATGCCATGGAATGCAGCCAAGTTTGAAAAGTTAAGGACATGTCCTTTCTGATGTGCTGCCAAAAATCTGGTAGATACCTGGATTGAATCCATCGGGACCTGGCGACTTGTTCAGATGCATTTGTTTGATGGCTTCAATAAATTCGTCAAAGGAGAAAGGAGTAAGTAAGGCAGCATTCTGGCTTTTAGTAACTCTACTCTCAATAAAGTACAATGATGGGAAGTTATCATTTTCTCCTATGTCAAAAATCTACTGGAAATATTCAAGGGCTACTCTCCATATGTTTGTTTGCTGCTCGCACCAGACCCACTCTCATCTGGAATCCTGTTGATCTTATTTGTCCGTCTCCTTGAACTGGCTGCTGTGTGAAAAAATCTGGTATTCGTATCTCCATCTTTCAGCCAGTGGCTTTTAGCTCTCTGCCTCCGGAAAGTTTCTCCCTGCATGAGGGTATGCATGAGATCACTTTTGTGGGTCTTGAGTGCTTGGATGGCCTCTGGGTCCGTCTTCTATCAACTTGCCGAGGGTATTTTCACAAGAGTGGAGTTTGTTTAGTAGGTTGATTGCAATGGTGAGTGTCATGCAGATTGAACCAGCATATCTATTTTATCTTCTTTAAAGTTGATACCAAAGTGTCTTTTTAAAAAATACAAATCTAATATGTTTTTTTTAAATAATGTTCAATAAGTGTAAAACCATAGTTGGTGACTAAGGTTTTAACAAAAATTTAAAATTGTAGTCACCAATTACGGTTTTGATGAGAACGCACTAGTTTGAACTTTTTTTTCTAACCTATTCTAAATTGCAAATTTTTTTATTTTAACAATACTATTTGGGACAATACTCTCCTTCAGCCAACTGTTCTCGAAACGAAACCTTCTTATAGGAAGTTCTGCCTTTTACTTCTATGCACAGCTCTATGGGAGTATGGTCTGAAACCGGGGCAAGAAGGTTAATTAAATTGGCATTGGGGACAGTATTAAACCAAGCTAGATTCAACATGGCTCTATCCAAACCTCCTTCTTTCCCATGTAAACGGATATCCACATAGAGCTAAATCTTGGAGGTGACTATGAGAAACAGCCTCACAAAAACCTCGGATCAAATTTGGGGTGGGGAACGGGGCATTTTTTTTTCTCTTGTTGGAGATGATATCATTGAAGTCTCCAATACTACAGCACCATGGCAGGTCGGAGGTTGAGCTTAAAATTAGCTAAAAAGCTGTGTAAATTATAATTGAACATAGTAAAGAATTGTCCACTTCTTAAAATTGTTTATTATTCATTATAAGAAAAATTTACTGCCCAGTAAAGTAATACTCTTAATCATTTTCATAAATAGGAAACAACCAAGCAATGAAGCTGAAGAGCTCAACCTTTCCCCCCGAATTATCAAACAAACATCATGGTCATCAAATCTATATGGAGAGCAATGTCGATCATCCTTGGATTAACAGGTATATCATCATCTTACTTACCAAGCCAACATGTTACAGATCTATTAATTATAACCATAAACTTGATATAATTAAGTAAAAAGCCTAGGGTATAGGGGTAAGGTCAACATGGCCTAATATTTTGTAGGCCAAGCAAGGTTTTAAATATCAAGTTTATAAATGAGATGGAGAAAATTTGCCGTAACTATGACAAAAGGCTTAACAAGCCCTATTACAACCGTAAGAGAAAATTTTGCTCTCATGATATAAATTCACCAATATGGTTTTAATTATTGGGTTTGTTAACCCCACCTTGGGCCAATTAGGCCCGCCCGCCTTGGGCCCCTCTGGTCTACTCACCTCGGGCTAGGTCCACCCACTTAAGCCCACCAGGCCCGCCTAGTATAAGGCCCGTGGGCTAGGAAACGAGCCTTAAAAAAATACAACATTCGCCCCGACCCATTCGTTGATCAGTGGGCCTATAGGCTCGACCCGAATTGGGTCGCGAGCCTCACTAACCAGTGCAGCGGTCTGTGATCATTGGAGACCCACACTAGTAGAGATCATTTCTGCAGAATCTACGGCGGAGTAGAAATGTCATGAAGAATTGTCTTCAATGGCATGGTGATGATAATGAGTCTTGAGACAAATCTAATATCACTTGGGCTAAATGTGACGCAATCAGTCTAGTAGGAGTTGACACATAGTCCTTAACCTGAACCAAGTTGGGTATAGAATAGGGAAAGGACGAATTGCTTGAATATTGTCTATGGAAAGGTTTGTAGTCAAACTCTTGACTCTCCTGTCAATTGGAGGTTATGATGTGTTGCTAGATACCGTTCATCACTTGCTCAAAATCAATGGTTGATTTGAGTGATCAACATAATCGGAAACCTAATGGGTCACACACATAGAAGGTGTGATAAAGGAATAAAATTGTCTTGGATAGAATCCAAGTTGAGGGAAAGTAATTTGGATGAGATCAAAATTGAAGGAGATTGTTTAGGAATTGTGCCCACTCGGGATTAGAAGAATTAAAGGCCATTGGATGGAGCCTGGGTCATTGGCGCTCATTCTTGGGCTAAAAGCCCATGAAGGCCGCCCACATGCAGAAGGTGCATGTAGTGCCACATCATATTAATGAGGGGCACTCCAGTCTTTTTCCACTCGTAGGCTATTATATAAACCTCAAAATCAGAGTCCTAGTGACAGGACCAGACCCGGATACCCTCCCAGGATTCCCCGGGTGGCCCCGCCTAGTGAAGTCCCACTGTACAATCCTTAGGGAATATCCGATGGAACCCCACTTTAAGAAAAAAAAAAAAAATACATGCATTAATATAATACCTGAATATATGTAAAAGATCCTGACGACTCAAATCCACAACCGACCTATCTTCTGTAGGTCATAATCACAAATACACATAATAAGGACTCATACGAGTTCAATACTAAGATCAGAGCATTCTAAGAGTGTTTGCGAATTTAGGGATACAAATGAAAAATAAATGAGTCAAATAAAGACAGATAGTAAGATGAGAATCTTTGTCGCGAAAGAGTGATGTAGAGAAAATTTGGCGAGGTAGGTCTCTGTTGCTTGGACCTAGGAAGCAGTTTGAAACAATAAAACGTGAGATAATAAATCTCGAGTGAGTGGCATAATTTATAAGAAAATAATGTTTTATTTTTCGAAAATTCCTTCTCTCAAGGCCTCCACATCCACTCTTTTGCAAGGTTCTCGTTTAAAATCTGTTTCAAAACCCCGAACTTATACCCAAGTCCCAACAATACAAATTCATGCTCAAAAATTTAACGAGAAATTATTATTAAGAAAATTATAACCTAGTTTATTCACAACATAAAAGTTGAGCATAAAATGTATAAACATCATGTCGTAAAAATAATCATGAACATACAATAACCATAAATATTGAAATGGTTATAGCTTACTTAGAAACCAACAATGTACCATACTATATATCCTTCATAAGCGGTAAGATACCCACACCTCCGACCCTTAACATCGAAGGTGTCGTGGTAATAATAATGATGATGAGTAAAATTAAGTAAAAGCTTAGGCCTCACTGATAAATGAGTAATATGCTTGGATTGGATGGGAGCCAACCTCACGACCTATATGCTTAGGCAATGCCTTTGTAATATAAATCTTGAATCGAACCTGCGGTACTATGATATATCAATTTATAACAATCAACCACAGTATCATACTCTGTACTTTTCCAAATCTTTGTATTATAAATTATAAATTTATAAATTTAATTTCAACAACTCAATTAATATATTGTTCAATTCATCAATTCATGCAAAACAGAAAATACTAATGAAAATATTCACTATATAACCAATTTTAAAGCATAAAACTTTGTAATATTTAACATGCTTAAAAAATCATAAAATCTTAAAATCCATTTCTTAAATCAATAAATTTTCCAAGTGGTTTTAAATCTCAATCCATGTACCAAAATATTTAAATAACACAAATTTATCCATGAACTTCGATAAAATGTCCAAATATTTAAATGTTGACAAAATTCACATGAAATGATAACTTGTTTATATAAAAATAGATAATTATATTTATGCATATAACTATTGAAACAATAATATATATATAAAATAATTAACCACAATTATATATTATAACAATACCCCAAGCATTTAGAACATAACCACTCACAGGACTATAGTATATCCTGCTCCCTGCGGGGATCATCTCCCGAGCTCGCGTGAGTGCACGTAATATAATAAAAATACCACTTAGATTCCAATAACTAAACCAAAGACATTGGGATACTGAATGTCTTAGAATAATATTTAGAACTGAAACTATCTAAATTGGACTCAGACGGGTTCAGTGTACAGTGTGCCCTACAGGACAGGTCTTGAAATTGGGGCTTTTTCTTAGAAAGTAATTTTGAAATTGAATATAAATAAATCATAAAATCATTCAATTTCACTAATCCATCTTCAATTTTGCCTAATTTGACAAATTGGTGCCCAATTTCAGTCCAACCCTTTCGGTAATTACCTTAAATGACCCAAAAATGGAAAACTAACCAAACGATGTCCAAAATTTACAAACTTTATATCAACAGAAATCCCAAGAGACCAAGAACACAACAGTACCCTTACCTTGGTTCAAAAGTTCTGGTGGTGGCGAAAAAGAGATCGACGCCGGCCCGAACTTTCTTCGTCGTATCTTTCAAACGGTGAGGAATGCGCGAAGGACCATGGGAATGAGTTCGAGAGGGTCAAAAATGGGAGGTATGGGTCGGCTGGAATGGCCGAAAAGTGAAATCCGGCAGCAAGGTGGCCGCTCTGTGCGTTCGTAGGCAGATCTAGCGTGTCTACGTTCGCCATGTTTCCACGGCCAAAGGTCGCTGGTGAGGTGGCTCTCCTACAGGTGGCGCGTGCATCAAGAGGTGACGGAAACGTCTCCCATGGCTAAAGCACAGTTAGCTGGCCAGCTTGACCCAATTCGAGATCCACGGGTCTTGGGGAATTTTCTAGGGTTTGAAGGCGGAAAATGAGTGTTTTAGGCTGGGTTTTATTTGTACGTAAAACTAGGTTTAAATAGAGGCTAGAGATTCGTTTTCAAGTAAAAACCTGGAGCGACTTGGTTGATAAAATCGCATTGTTTGAACTTCTCGAGTCACTTAACTTTTATCATGGTGGATGTGCCGATTCAACGTCTAATATTTCGTATCAGCGAGGTGAATGAATGCCTTAAATAATAGGAAATTATTCATCCTTGAAAAAAAGTCAACAGGCCCACATACTAATTGTTGAACAAACTTGGTCAAACTTAGTCAAGCGTGTTAAAATTTTGTATTATTTGAGTGCGGTCGTTACAATGACCCCCTTAAGAAAATTCGTCCACGAAGTCGTACAATGTCATGGAAAGAGATGAGGGTCTTGGCTCCGCATTTGGTCCTCCCGCTCCCAAGTCGCCTCCTCGACTAAGTGGTTTCTCCAAAGGACCTTCACTAAGGATAAATGTCTTGTTCTTGAAGCTCCTTATATTCCTTTACCCGAATCTGCCTTTGATTTGCTCCTCATAGGATAAGTCATCCCCCAACTCAATCTACGGTGTCTCGACATGTGAGGGATCTACGAGATATACTTGCGTAGCATGGAGATGTGGAAAACATTATGGACTCAGCTCCTCCCGGCAAGTCTAATCTATAAGCCCACTTTGGACCCTATCCTCTCAACAATCTCAAAGGTCCCGATGTAGCGGAACAACCTCGCTTCCCCAGCGTACCACGCCCTTCAAAGGAAAGCTTTAAGAATACTCGATCTTCAGCCTCAACTCAAGATCCTTTCACGCTTGTCCACATAGCTCTTTGCCTATCTGAGTGCTTTCAACACGGCTTGCATTATAACATTAACCTTGTCCATTGTTGTTTTACATACAATCTCGGGACCTAGTAATTTCCTTTAGCGGTCTCATTCGACATAATGAGTGCGACATTGTTTCCCACATACAATGCTCATAAGGTGACATCTCAATGCTTGAGTGATAGCTGTTGTTATAAGTGAACTCTACGAGGTGATGTTTCATTCCAATGTCCTTTGAATTGCAGTATGCATGACCTCAACATATCCTCTAAGGTCTGAATAGTCCTCTTAGATTGTCCATCGGTATGAGGGTGAAAAGCGGTACTCAAATTCAACTTGACACCTAGTTCCTTCATCAATCCCTTCTAAAACCTCGAAGTGAATCGTGGATCTCTATTAGAGATGATCGACACTGGCACCCCATGCAAACTCACTATATGATTTATAAAGAGTTCCGCTAGCTTTTGAGGAGAAAACTTCTCACGAATAGGTAGGAAATGCGCGGACTTGGTGAGTCAATCAACTACTACCCAAATGTCGTCATGTCTCTGAACTATGGGAGGGAGTTTGAATACAAAATCCATTGTAATGCGCTCCCATTTCCATTATGGGATGGGTAAGAACGCGAGAGATCGAAGGATTTTGTCTCCTCTGCCTTCTTGTTGTGGATGAAGCACTTGGATACATACTTGGCAACTTCTCTTTTCATCCCTGACCACCAATAATATTCCTTCAGTGTATGATACATCTTGGTACTACCGGGGTGCATAGCATAAGTAGAACTATGGGCTTCCTCCAATATTTGCCTTTTTAACTCTTCAGTTGCTAGAACACAAAGCCTAGAACCAATCACCAAGGCTCCATTGTCTCTAATAGCAAAATCCGACTGTTCCCCTTCCTCGACTTTCTTTCTCATGCTCATTAAATAGGGATCTTCTAGTTGTGCCTCGAGAATTCGATCTACAAGTATCGGTCATAGTTGGAAACTAGCAAAAAGTGCTCCTGAAGCATGCATCCTCAACTCAACACCCAACTCTGTGACTCTACCATCAATGGAAGTTGTAATTGTCTGCAATATAAGCGAAGAGCTGTAGACTTCTGCTTTCAGGCATCCGCCACTACATTTGCCTTACTTGGATGGTAGTTGATAGTGTAATCCCATAATCCTTAAGTAATTATCACCTCCTTTGCCTTAAGTTTAACTCATACGGGTAAACAAATATTTAAAGCTCTTATGAATTCGACAAATATACTTAATGATCGCTCCATACAGTAATGCCTCCAAGTCTTCAATGCAAAAATTACCGCAGCAAGTTCCAAGTCATGAGTAGGATAATTCAGCTCGTGTTTCTTCAACTGTCTGGAAGCATACGCCACAACTCTCTTATGTTGCATCAACACACAACCTAAACATTGGCATAAAGCATCGTTGTAAACCTTGAACCCCTCGTTGCCCTCTGGCAATGTCAAAATAGGGCGTCAGCTTTCCTTGGTGTTTGAAACTTATACACTTGTCAGTCCACTCAAACTTAACTCCTTTCCTAGTCAAACAATGAAGTGGTCTTGCTATCTTTGAGAACCCTTCTATGAATCTGCGGTAATACCCCGCTAATCCTAGGAAACTCCGCGCCATCCTTTGTAGTTGGATTGCTCCCCGATTTTTCACTCGCCACTTTCTAAGGATCCACATAAATGCCATCAGCAGAAACCACATGTCTGAGAAATCCCACTCGGCTCAACTAAAACTCACATTTACTGAACTTAGCATATAACTGGTGCTGCCTTAGAGTCTGCAACACCAAACCCAAATGTATCTCATGCTCCAACTCGCTTCTCGAGTACACGAATGCTCGTAGATGAAGACGATGACAAGCGGAATCTAAGTATGGACGGAAGGCAGGTTCATCAAATCCATGAAAACCTCTTGGGGCATTGGTGAGTCAGACATCATAGAAACTCACATGCCATATCTGAGTCACGAATGTCGTCTTGGGAATGTCCGATTCCCTAATCCTTAATTGATGGTACCCTAACCTCAAGTCAATCTTGGAGAACACTTTTGCACCCTGGAGCTAATCAAATAGATCATCAATCCGAGGCAAAGGATATTTGTTTCGAATGGTGACCTTATTCAACTGTCTGTAGTCTATACACAACCTCCAAGTACCATCCTTCTTCTTCACAAATAACACGGCGACTCCCCAAGGTGAAATCTTTTGGGCTAATAAATCCCCGTCCACGGCTCTTGTAAATTTGAGTCTGACTCTTTCAACAGCGATTGCCATTCTATAAGGTGGTAGAGAAATAGGAGGTATACCGGGGACTAAATCCCAATGGGAAAATATATTTCTCGTTAAAATGGACACGGAAGATCGTCGGAAACACATCGAGAAAGTCCTAAAGCTGCGGTACATCCTCCCAATCTCACTTCCTCTTCTTGAGTGTCAATGCATGTTTGATACCCTTATTCTTGGAAGTAAACATCTAGCAGAAATGGCAGAAATCAAACCTGAAGGTGCTCGCCTCCGCTCTCCATAGAAGACTACTATTGGTAGTCCCGGTCGTCTAAATATCACCTCCTTGTGGAAACAATCCATTGAAGCATAGTTTGAAGCAAGCGGAGTCCATCCCGAATCACATCTAACCCCTTGAGATCTATTAATATCAAATGCCTTCCATAACTTAGCCTCAATAGAAACAAGTTACCCTTAAGCATCGAAGCTAGGCCATAGAGACTCTCACTGTGGTGTGGCAATCTCAAGCCACATCCAAAGGCCCCCAGGTCATCCCGGGCTAGTGTAACATACTCACGTGAAATAAAGTGTGTGGCCCACAGGTCGATGAGTACCGTGCATCGTCACCAAAAATAGATAATGTACCTTTCACAGTCGGGGGTGGCCTGTGCCTCCGGCCTGGTCATAGCATAAACTGCGCCTGCAGCGGTGGTCGTCCTCATCCCTGCCTCTGGCAGGTGCGAGGCCCGGTTGTCCCTTCTTTGAAGGAACCACACACGAGTGCGCCACATGCGTATATCCGATCCTCCATGCCCGTCGCCCGGTAGGCCCGAGCACGATCCCAAGACTCTAGTCGGCTGGACCCTCGATAGGGGCAGTCCCTCCTGAAATGTCACATGCGCCCGCATGCGAAAGCATACATTATCCCGGCATGGTCCATCATGAATCTTGCCGCCGCCCTGAAGTCGACGGAAACCGTCTCGGCTGCGATCTACGAAAATGGCTCTTTGCCACTACTCAGCGATTGAAATCTAGAACCATGTGTCCACCTCTGCCAAACTTGCTACCGCCTACGTCACATCCCCACTTTGGATCCTCTGCTTTGCTAGAAGATCAGGCGAAACTACCCCTCTTAGATGATCCACATTTGGGACTCCCAGAAAACCAAATCATCGTATGATCGGCGCTTAGTGCGGTGTATCGGTATGTCTCTCCACCTCCTAGGCAACGTCTCTCATCGGCGATCGTGGGATGGGTCGAGATTTGAGAGGCTCAAAGCTATCGACTCACTCAATCCATCGAAACCTCCTCTTTTTGCTGACCTCATCCACAACCAAATTGGGACAGAAATCCGATAGCTCTCTAAACCTACGCTCGTACTCAGAAACTATCATGCTACCCTGAGTGAGCGTCTCAAACTCTAGCCTCTTAGTCTCAACAAAGGATGGGGGGCAAACTCAGTGTGGCAGATCTTGACTGTGCCAAGTGTGGCGTCTCAGGGGTCCTCTCATCGCCCACCACTTCCTTGCACTGCCTAGCGAGAAACCGGCTATCTTGCTCTATCTCATGGGACACTTTGCATACCTTCGTCCAAAATCTTCTCTGTGTCATCTAGCCAGGATAATGCCATCATGGGATCCGTGGAGCCATCAAAAC
This sequence comes from Tetrastigma voinierianum, assembly GCA_016808115.1. Taxonomy (NCBI): domain Eukaryota; kingdom Viridiplantae; phylum Streptophyta; class Magnoliopsida; order Vitales; family Vitaceae; genus Tetrastigma; species Tetrastigma voinierianum. The sequence continues at coordinate 75,950 of JAEQBH010002027.1, read as the reverse complement.
CCACTGCTCCAAGTCTACGAGCCTGATCAACAGTAACACCAGTAAACCCACTCCTCTAGAGTGATCGAGCCAGGCGCTCGACAAGATTCTCCTCATAAGTAGGTGCATCTGAACATTCCACCGAAGCCTGCTGGGACCTATGTCTACCTCTGTGCGCCATCAGGAAAAAGAATTATTTCCAAGAATAAATGAAACAGAATCAGTTTCAAGGGTAAGGTAAGGAAGGTATACAAAACACTGGATGAGTTGCACATCAATGTACAACCCCAAGGAATTTAAACACAGAGCTCACAATACCAGTGACCAGGGACCCGACGGATACCTCCCGGGATTCCCGGGTGGTCCATAGTGAAGTCAAATGTGCAATCTAGGAATATAAGATGGAACCCCACTTTAAGAAAAAAAATAAACATGCATTAATATAATACCTCAAATATATATAAGATCCCTGATAGCTGAATCCCTGGCCAGGCTTTATCTTCTTGTAGGTCGTAACCTAATCTTTACATAATATAAGGACTCGGGATTCTTGTACTGGAATCGACATTCTAGGTGTTTCTTGAGATTTAAGGATACAAATGAAAAATAAATGAGTCCAATAAAGACAAATAGATAAGATAGAATACTATGGTACATCGTAGAAAGAGTGATGAAAATTTACAAGGACGGTAGGTCTCTGTTGCTTGGACCTAGAAACGGATTTAAAACAATAAAACGTGGAGATAATAAATGCGAGTGGTGACATAATTTATAAGGAAAATAATGTTTTATTTTCGAAAATTCTTTCTCTCAAGGCCTCACGTCCTCTTTTGCAAGGTTCCCATTTAAAATCATTTCAAAACCCCGAACTTATACCCAGTCAACAATATGAAATTCATGCTCAAAATTTAACGAAATTATTATTAAGAAAATTATAACCTGAATTTATTCACAACATAAAAATTGAGCATAAAATGTATAAACATCATGTCGTAAAAATAATCATGAACATGCAATAACCATAAATATTGAAATGGTTATAACTTACTCAGAAACCAACAATGTACCATACCATATATCCTTCATAAACCGTGGAATCCCCACCTCACGACCCTCAACATCGAAAGGTGTCGTGGTAATAATAATGATGATGAACCATGGGTAAACCCGATCACATGGCCGTGGAAATAATATATAACCGTTGGATGAAACCAACCTCATGACATCGTGGCAAACCCAGTGCACTGTAATATAAATCTTGGTCGAACCTGCGAGTACTATATGATACATCAATTTATAACAACCCGACACGGTATCCTTACTCACATATACTTTTCAGCGATCTTGTATTATATATAAATTTATAAATTTAATTTCAACATTCAATCAAATATATTGATGAATTTCAATTCATCAATTCATGCCAGCAGAAATACCACAATGAAAATATTCACTATAACCAATTTTAAGCACATAAAACTTTAACAATATTTAACATGCTTAAAATCATAAAAATCTTAAAAAAATCCATTTCTTAAATCAATAAATTTTCCAAGTGGTTTAAAATCTCAATCCATGTACCAAAATATTTAAATACCACAAATTTATCCATGAACTCAGTAAAATGTTCAAATATTTAAAATGTTGACAAAATTCACATGAAATGATAACTTGTTTATATAAAAATAGATAATTATATTTATGCATAACCAACCATTGATCAAATAATATATATAAAATAATTAACCACAATTATATATCATAACAATACTAAGCTTATTTAGAACACATAAACCACTCATACTACGAGATGCTCGATCCTGCAACCCTGTAGGATCGTCTCAAGGCTCAGTGTGAGTGCATGTAATATAATAAAAATACCACTTAGGCTCCAATAACTAAACTAAAGACATTGGGATGCCCCAAATGTCTTAGAATAATGTTTAGAACTATGAAACTATCTAAATTGGACTCACAGTCCCGATTATACATTATTACCCTATAGATTGTTACCCTGAATTAGGGCTTTTTTACCGGAAGCTATTTTTAAAAATTGAACCCTCCGATAAATCATAAAAATATCAATTTCACTAATCCATCTTCAATTTGCCTAATTTGACAATTGGTGCCCGATTCAGTCCAACCCTTCCCGTGATTACCACTAAATGACCCAAATGGAAAACTAATAACTTGATGTCCAAATTTTACAAACTTTATATCAACGAAGCCAAGAGACGGGGAACACGAGAAGTACCCTTACCTTGGTTCCAAAGAGGAGAAGTTACGATGGTGGCGGTAAAGCGCGATCGACCGTCGGCCAAACTTCTTTCGCCCGTATCTTTCAAGCGGTGAGAATCGCGAAAGGACCACGGGAATGAGTTCAGAGGTCCAAAAATGGGGGGAGGAGGTATGGGTCGGCACAGGAGATCATTTGGAGACCGGCCCGAAATCCGACGACCCAAGGTGGCTGCCGCCGCCTCGTTCGCCGGCCCGATCTGGGCGTGTCCGGCGGCGGTTCGCAGTGAAATTTCACGGCCAAGGTCGCCTGGTGGTGGCGCTCCTACTCGGGTGGCTCGTGCAGCAAGAAGGTGGCAGGAAATGTCTCCCATGGCTAAAACCAGGTGGCACGAAAATGGGTCGGCTTGAGCGGTTCGGGTCCACAGGTCTTGGGGTACTCTAGGGTTTTGAAGAGTGAAAATGAGTGTTTTGGGCTAGGGTTATATTTGTATAAAACTAGGACATAGACCCTAGGGTGGGTTTCAGATAAAACCGGGTGACTTAGATATTGATAAAATGCGTTGTTTGAACTACCGGGTATAACTTTATACGTAAGTCGCAGTTTGGCGTTATTTGTCTGAACTCGTATCGACCCGAACTACAGATAATTGCCTTGAAATGAAGCAAAATTATTCATCCTTGAAAAGATCAACTTGGGCTATATACTAATTGTTGGTCAAACTTGGGTCAACTTAGTCAAACGTGTTAAAAACTTGTATTGGCTAGTGAGGTCGATTTTTAGGGCGTATGGAAGTTGTCATTCTCGGTCAAAGAAAACATTCTCTCATCTCCTTTAAGTTTCCCTCTCAAAGTTTGATATTGGCTAGCACCAAGAATCAAACTTTAGTCATTTCCTTTGGAGATTTTCTTCTTCATCCTTCGTGTGGATCACCATTGGTGGTAGGCCTAGGCTTGGACACTTGGTTTGCTCTAGATCTACACCAAAGAAAATCGTATACACCTAATAGAAGTTTGGAACTTTGCAAGTGTATCAACTTTCCTTCTATCTATGCTTCATGGATGAGTTTGATGATCTAAGGGATCCATGGCGGGGTTTTATTTAACGTAAAAATTTAAATTTTTCTTTACATCCCGATGCATGGATGCTTTTGGAAACCCCGACAATCTCTATCACATTAAGCGAAGTTGTTAATCTTAATTGTCATTTCTTAGTCTTAGCTAGGGGAAAGAATTTAGCTAAGGACTTTTGCACTAAATCTCCCCAAGTAGTAATAGAATCTGATGGCTTTGAATATAACCAACTCTTAGCCTTGTCTCATAGAGAAATAGGGAATAGGCAAAGCCGTATGGCATCATCACTCACCCCATTGTACTTTACCATGTCACAAAACTCCAAAAAATTAGATATATGAGTGTTGGGGACTTCGTTGGGCAACCCAATAAATTGGATGGCTTGAATCAGCTGTAGGGTTACGAGCTTAAGCTCAAAGTTGTTAGCTTGGATTGCCGATCTTCTTACGATGGGCTGAATTCCAATGAGGGATAAGGCATAATCCTTCAAGGCCATAGGTGAAGTTGCCACGGGAGGGGTGTTTGAGGCAACTTTCTCACTTGATTCAACATCCTCCTCATCTCTAAATCCTTTAAGATTTTCCATGGGTTTTTGCAACAATCTAGCAACTTCTCTCTTATCCTTTATGATTTTTCTAATAGTTCTTTCTACTTCTAAATCAAGATGCTACGGACAAGATTATCGCCACCCAACTTCGCATAAACACCAACTAGTACCTAAATTACATGAAACAAGGTAATGATGTGAATAAACCATAATGAAACAAAATCCAAAGTAAAGAAGGGCTCCTTTGTATCAATATTAGTAAAAGCACCCAAAATCCCCAACAACAACGCCAAAAACTTGATAGGCGCAAACGGTGCTTATAAAAATATGTTCATGGTGCGCAAGTGCATGATTGCCTCAAGTAATATAGTAAAAAGTCGAGTATCGTCCCACAAAGACTTGGGAGCCCTAGCTTTATCTAGATTAGCACAAAGGTGAAATGGAATTGAAAACTAAACTGAGCAATTGAAATCCTAAACCAACTTTTCAAACAAGCAATTTGGTCAAATGTGAATGAAATTAAGGTCTAGGGTTTTGACTTCACTGCTTGATCCACATGGAAAGGTCCAGAATTTAATACTAAATGATATCTAAATCACCTATTAATGTGAGTCTCACAAATGCATATGTATCTTTCTCGGTATGCACACACTATCTTTAGAACCGGTCATCACCATCCTTTACTCAAGCCCCAGATTCTAGATGCAATGAACCTTAGAAACCCTTGATACCCATGTAACATGAATACCTGCATCTTATGATGAATACATTGCTACTCTTATTCAATGTATCTCATTTGTTACTTTCTACCTCGATCTGAAAACAAATGTAAAATCATACTAATAGTAATCAAATACTAGCAAGCATTAAGGAGTGAATAAAACATTTGTAGGTGATAAAGATTCAAAGCATCAGATAGGTCTGAATCAACACCTTGGCAAAGTTACGGGTACAAAACTACATCAAAACACTAGATTAGAAGTTCGAGAGACATCTTATGGAGAAAACAATCAGCAAAATAAACAAAGCATAGAGGAGGGAAAAAGAAACTAGAATGAAGAATGGAATCTTGAGCCTTCTCTTCTTTCCTCCTTTCGAGCTTGATTTAGGGCTTGAAAGTAGGCTCTCCATAAGAACATTTATTTTCAGAACCTTAGGATGTCCTATTTATAGGCCAACTCTAAAAATGCTACAAATGAACTTTTCACCAATTATGGCCTTGAGCGGCGCCTCGGCGCGAGGTAGCACCGAAGTGAGACTTCACGCCTCAGCGTGAACAATGTCACTAGTGAAACTTCATGCCCCTACGTGAACACTATTCACAGCTTGACATTTTTTTTGCTTCGTGTCGCTTTGTTTCTAATCTGATTCGCTCTGGTTTCTTTCGTTAGCTCTTAATGGTCGACTTAATCATAAAGATGATATTAGAACATTTATTTATGTCATAAAAACTATAAAATACTAAGCAAAATATGAAGATAAAATGAGTATAAAATATACTAATCACTTGTTAATGATGCATCCACTTGTGCTTGATAATTCATAACTCATTTTTATACCATACGCATTCCACCTAACAACATATTATTTATTTTAGGAATGATTTTTTTATATTAGGAAAGACTTCTTGATATGATACGTATAGTTGTCTTTTATTTGTAATCCATAAGTAATATCATGGCGGGGCTATGAATGAGTTGTCAAGCCTTTCTTGTCTATTCTTTCATAAACATGAGTTGCTTGGAAAAATAAATTTAATCTATAAGTTCAAGATTTTAATTTAGAATATTTTTATTATATGCCTTAAAGAAGCTATAAAAATTATTAAAAAGTCCTTTGTTTTTGAGTTCTTTTATTAAAAAAAAATTTCTTTGAAACTTTAAATTATTCGTTATTTACTTTTTATCACTTATTATAAATTTTTATTAAATAGAAAATGTCAAAGCATATTTTTTAAATAAAAAAGAACATAGTAAAAAAAAAAACAGCTAAATTACTTCCCATTTGTAAGTAACATGATCTATCCATTCAACCACAAATAGAATTCATGGCCAGTTTGGCAATGTTTCTTAGAAGTGTTTCTAGACCTAAAATGTGTTTTTATGACCAAAAAAAAAAGTGTTTGGTAATATTTTAAAAAACGTTTTTTAAAGTTAAAAAAAACACTTGAAGTATTTTTTTGAGAAACACTTGGGAGGTGTTTTAATTTTCTTTTTTTATTCCTGAAATACCTACTTGTTTATCCTTAAAACATTTATTTATTTTATTTAAAAATTCTAGATAATATCATATACTTTTAAAAATTCAAATATTTTTTGTAAACATTTTTTTAAAATTCTATAATCATAAAAAAATATTAAAATAATTATTTAAGTTTTGATAATACAAATTTTGCATACATTTATTAATTGAATTCAAATATTTTTTGTAAATCATATGAATAATTATTTTAGGTTCTTATTAATAAAAATATTTATGTATATATATATATATATATATATATATATATATATATATATATATATATATATATATATATATATATATATTCATTAATTTAAATATTTTATAATCATAAAAAAAAATTATTTAGGTTTTATTAATACAAATATTTATATCGTTTATTCATTAATACTTCACTTATTTCTATAAATATTTTTAAATTTTATAATCATAAAAAGCAGTTGATTTAGAGTTTTATTAATATACATTTTATATGTAATTATATACTTTGTAATAAATTTTTTATTTATTATGATATCTATTTTATAATTAAATATTAAATGTCCTTTTCGGTAATTTTAATGATATAAAAGCGTTTTTAACGTATAAGATATGTTACAAAAAGCTTTTGTAGAATCACTTTTTCAGATTCTATAAAATGTTTCGATAAACACTTTCCCACATTAAGGAAGAGCAGTAGTGTTGTAACACCCTTTTACGCCCCTAAAACTGGGTCTTTATTAATAAGATTATGAAAACTGTAGCAATTGACTAATTGACTATGAATACTAATAATTGGCAACAACAATATACAACAATGCATCAAATATATAACAAATAATAAGTAAAGCAAAAGGGGAAAAATATGTACCTTAGTATCGAATCGCAAGTGCTATCAATAGAAAATATGATCAATCTAATAACAAACATTCATGATTAAATTAAAAATCCAAATTATAAATCTGGTGTCAAATTATTTATTGGAAGCATACATGGGATGTTGGGCCTCTTTGAGACCCATTTATTTAGCACAGCAGGTCGACTTCACATGGTTCCATTTTATTGGAATTATAGATTAAACCATGCATTCATAATCTTTGAAATCATGTTGAAAAGAGATTCAAAATTTTTGAAAATAGAATATCACTAAAGGAAAATTTAGAAGAAGGATTTCAAAGATGGATATTTGAAAAAAGGGATCCGAGACTTAGAAAAATTAAAGGAATAGTGTATTTTAATTTTTTTTGAAATTTAAAGAAAATGATTTTAGAATTTTAGAATTTTAGAATATAAAAAAAAGTATAAATGTTCCCTTATCATCCTCCCAAGAGAAGATAAACAACCCACGTACAGGCATCCTCCCAAAACGTCAAATAAGAACAGGCTCTCTTTGACGACTTATTGGTAATTCCATCTCCTGGAACTTCTCCCCTCTTAAACTGAAAGCAATTATTGATCTATTTTTGTGTTCACCACAATTTATGACCGCTAGCCAATAGACATTCCCATGGAAGAACGTGGCCGACCCAGCTGCGATTTCACTTGCATGGTTCTCCTCCACTTATTGGATTTGAAAGTGAAAACATCTACCAAGGTTCTATTGTCTGTGAGTACTGTGGCCTTTAGGCCTAGATCCACTACTTAATAGGTCTAACGCCTACACGGGTCCAGCACCTGGCCCGCATCATGAAGTGGCCCAAGATGGCCTACCGTATTGAAACCATGCGGGAACTAACTAGACGGTAGAGTCTTAAACCCCGTCTGGGATCCCGAGTCCCCCAGTCGGTCATCCTACCGCATATGGGAAGTTTGTTATGGATAAATATATTAAGGAGGAAATTACCCGCATTATATTTATCCACGGATCTCCCAGTATCCAAATATGATACGTCTCAAAAACATAAATCCTTAATAAGAGATAATTAGTCCTTGATAAGGAAAGATAAATTTTATCACCAAAATAGCGAGATTATCTTCCCTATAATCAAGGAGAAATTCGAGTATAAAACAGAAATACTCCCCACAAGGGAAAGGTATGCAACTCCAACTATGCTAACTTCCTTCTTTCTCTTCTCCACCCTTTTGCTGACTTAATCATCGGAGGCGACCGACACCGTACTTAGGACCCTCTTTGCGGGTTTATATCAGTACTGCGATGCTCCGGGAGTCGGGACTGATCAAGTAATGACAATTGGCGCCGTCTATGGGGCAGGAACAAAGTCCTCATTGATTCACCAAGAGCAAACCAATGGATTTCTAGTAGCCCTTCGCCACTAGTAGCTCCGACGGTTCCCCTTTCCACATCTAATTCGTCTGACACAGTTGCAATATCAAGCAACCCGATGATCCAGTAGCTCGAAGATCAATTCCTTCATTGGCGTCAGGACATGAAGAGAAAGCACGAGGAACAAGCAAGAAAGATGAAGGAGTTGCAAAGTCATGTTGAACGCTTACAATGTGAGAATGACCATTTGCGGACTCAAATCGAAGAAAGCCACGATCCTAGAAGAGGTATTTTCAATAAAGTTTTCTTTAAAGCATTCTCTTTCAATTTTTGCAATAGCCCACTTTCAAAAGTCTAGATATGACTGATATCCTGTTGGCACTCACAAAGTCGGACATGGGTGATATCTTCTTGAAGCACTCTAAAGGGATCGAGACATTGCTAATATCTGCTTTGTGTAACAAAAGTCCGGATATGGTTGTCTGTGAGGCATTTTTAAACTTGAGATATGGTTGTTGTCCTACTAACGTTTTTTTTTTAAAAATAAAAAATAAAAAAAAGCCCAGATATGGTTGTTGTCCTAATAACGTTTAAAAGATAAAAAATAAAAATCCCAGATATGGTTATTATCTATTTGAGGTTTTTTTAAAAAAAAAGCATATATATATGGTTGTTGTCTTGCTGGCATTAAAAAAAAAAAAAAAGTCCAGATATGGCTGATATTGCGGCACTTATCGAGCCCGGATGTGACTCTGGCCGCAGCCTTTCTTAAAGAAATTGGGCTTGTGGCTCCTGACAGTGCACTTTCTAAAGGCCAGACTTGTGGCTTTAAACCTGCTAACACTTGCAGAAGTCTAGCCTTGTGGCTCCTAGCCCGTTGGTGCATGTTTAAACACAACGATGGCTCTCAGCCTATGGACTATAGCACAGGTCCAAAATGGTGCCTTACCTGCTCACCGTGTACTGAGCCCTCGCTATGATGCACCTCGTTTGTTGCTGTGGCGGTGTTGGGGCCGGGGCACCTAGGTTGTAGAACCACGGAGGAAGTGGTGAGAAGCCAGCGCACTAGCTCTCGGGACCCTTTGCAACGGATGCATCCGTACGGCAAAATCAGCGGATTAGTTAGACATATCATCCTCTCTCGTGGCTCACTAGGGTGGGTCCACCCGATCACGAAGTGTCTTCTAGTCCCACGCAGAGCGGCCTTGATACATCAACCTTCTTTGTCTTCTTTTTCTTCACCGCATGGGGGGACAAGCAGTGAGTCTTGTTCCTCGAGGTTCTTGATTAGACGAGCGAAGCTAACGAGGCCCGCCGGCGATCTCGGCTTGAGGCTCTTGAGCGGACCTCACTTGGGAAGAGATACCTGGGATTGACTTCAAAAGATCAACAAGAACAAAATGTTCACCCCTGACGGCCTCTCCTGGTAGCGGACGGGGGATGATGGGGGCTATGTGAGGAAATGGGTTGGAACCTAACTACTGCAAGTTCTCCACTGACAAGAGTAACTCGTTGCACTCCCTCTTAGTGATCTCGAGTAACCGACTGATGTTGAGAAACATGTGGTTCCCACGCGCTCTGTATCCAAACACGCGTTCAATGCACACATTAACTCTCCCAATCCCTTCAACTTTCTCCATTCAAGGTTTAAAAGCATATTTTCTCTCAGTGAAGAAGCTGACAGCCCGACGGGGAAGGGCGTGTGATATTGTGGCCCCTTTTGGTCTAGATCTACTACTCAATAGGCTCAACGCCTGTGTGGGCCCAACGCCTGGCCTGCATCATGAAGCGGCTCAAGATGACCTACCGTATTAAAACCATGTAGGCCCAGCAGAATGGTAAAGTCTAAACCTCGTCTGGGATCCTCGGTCCCCGACCGGCCATCTACGCATATGGGAAGTTTGTTATGGACTAAATATATTAAAGAGAGAGTGCAGCGGATATTTATCAATGGATCTCGATGTCAAATCCCAAATACGTCTCAAAAACATAAATCCTTAATAAGGGAGAATTAGTCCTTGATAAGGAAAAAGAGATTTTAGCTCCAAAATCGTGAGATTGTCTTCCCTATAATCAAGAAGAAATTTGAGTATAAACGAGGAAAAGACTCCCAGTGAGGAAAGGTGTCTGACTCAGTAAAAATTGCTCCTTCTTTCTCTTCTGCATCCTTTTATTGACTTAATCATCCGGCGGGCGGCTGCAAGCTCTGGGACCCTTTTTTACGGGTTTATCGCGCTGCGATGCTCAAGCCAGGGTTGATCTAAGTATGACCATGTCCATGTCCATAGCTGCTGCTTGTAATAAGGTGAGAATCCTTACGATCTTGTAGTCATCAACCTCAGAAAATCATAGAAAAAACAAATCCTATAGCTCTTATAATCAAAAAAGGTAGGACTTGGGAAACGGTCGTGTTGTTTGGTAGATGGGTTCCAAAGGATGAGTTCTTGGGAGGGCTTGGGGAAATCATAACCAAGAAATTAATGATGAGTAAGGACAATACATAGAATCCCATGACAAGAATCCAGAATTGTTGAAACGTTTTCACTTAGGAGGAGACCCATCACCCAAGCGAGAATACATAGAATCCACCACCAAATCACCCTTCTTCTGAAGCTGCGGATAAAGGAGTCCAAGCGTAGGGGAGTTCATGTTGGCGACGCAGAGTGAGACTTAGCGAATCGAGGATGGGAGATTAGGTATGCGAGCTGCATCTGCATCTCTGTTAGGATCATCATCCTTTGCGGTCTCTTCTTCTTCTTCCACGAGGTTTCGGCGTCTCTGTTGACTCATTTTCTTAATTTATAAGAAAAGGGAATTATGTTTTTCTTATGAGAGATGGAGCCATCACCGCGTCATATTTTTATTCAGCACAGAAAACAAATCACAAAAAAATAAAAATCTCCCTACATTAATAATTTTAATATTATAAAAATATTAATAATTTTAAAGATCTGATTATAGAAAATATTTCCTTGGAAATTATTCGTATTCTTTAAAAATATTTATTTTAGAGGATTTATGACTAATTTTATTTTTAAAAATAATTTAACTTTAAAACGGAAAAATCAAACAATTTTATTTATTTGTATGTATTTAAGATTTTTTACTTTTATTAGGCATATATTCCAAAAGATATAGTTTTAAAAAATATGGACTTTTTTTTTTGAAATGGAGATTTCCGGTAAAGTTGTAGTTTGAAAATTTATATACATTAAAAATATGCAGATTTCAAATTATTTTAAAATTGATGATAGATATTTTAATCTTAAAATAATGAGATATTCTAAATTTTTTCTTATATAAATAGTCACCCAGTTTTTTTCCCAAAAGTATTTGTACAAAATTTATTATATTATTATATATTTAAGTGTATGAAAATAATTTAGAAAATATTTATAAAGATATTATCATATTAATAATTTTAAAGATGTCAATATATAAAGATATATCTATAAAATATTTATTTTAGAGTTTATGACTAATTTTATTTTAAAAATAATTTAAATTTAAATAGATACAGATAATATTAATTTAAAAATATATATATACTAAAATTTTCTCATACAAATAAGTTAAGACATGAAATTTTTTTCTAAAAGAAAATCTATTCAAAAAGCTATTATCTTATATTTAATGAAATTATTATGAAAAATAATTGAAATATTTATAGGATATTAATAGTTGTAAAGATATTATTATAGAAAATTATTTTGTATGAGATTGTCCATATTCATTAAAAATATTAATTTTTAGAGGTTTTTTAAAAGAAATAAATTTATTGACTGAGCTTAACAATACAATGATTAGAGAATCAAAAGTAGGGGTGTTCATAAACCCAAAAAACCGTCCAAATTGACAAAACTGAACCGAAACAAACCGAAACCAAGGTTTTTAAAATTAATAGGTCTGGATTGGTTTGAAATTTTACAAAGACCGACACATCGGTTTAGTTCGCGACTTAGAGGTGGCAAGTTGAGCGAGCAGGCCGAACCACCATATATATTATAAATAGTTTTAACCTAATTTCACATCTTTTTTTCAGCCACACACACCTCTTCTTCTCCACCCCGTCGACCAAGGTTATTTTCTTCAGATCTCATATCTCTTCATTTTCTTTCCAATTATTGAATTCTTTGGTGTCCTTTAAACACAGTTCTTTTTTTTCTTTTTTTCTTTTTTTTCTTTCTTTCTTCTTTTTGTTTTGATGGTGGGGGGGTGTTTGATTTATGGGTCTTGTTTGCATCGTTTGCATCTAAAGGGCTTGAATCTTTTGATGATAACCAACCATTTTTGTTGAAATAGCAGTGAACAACATAAACAAAAGAGAAAAGCAAAAGCAAGGGCAAGAAAATGAACAAAAGTACAAACTTTTTTTGTTCTCATGTCTGATGCACGTCTCTGATTTGATCATGACTCTTGAGGTTTTGTTTGCATGTCCATTATGAGTCAGTGGTTGATTCTTAATTTGCTTAGATGAAAATTAAATATATTAGAGCCAAGAAAGTGCGAGAAAATAGAGAAAAAAGTGTTGCTTGTTTTCTTGGTCTTTCTCACTCTGTTTTGGATGGAGGTCATAGAGATATTGCAAGTCTCTGGTTTCTGGGTTTTCTGAAGATGATGCTTTGGGTTTTCTGAGTTGGCGCCAAACTGAAGAATATCAATATATTCTTGGGGGGTTGTAAGTTCAAAACAACAAAAATATCTGAATGCGTGATAGCATACCTCGACATGGATTTTAAATCTTGGTGGGGTTGTAAGAAAGGAAGGGTTGTTGTTGGAAGATCAAGGAAAATCCAGATCATTATAAATAATAATATTATTATTATTATCGACAGAAACATAAATTCTTCAAAGTTATTCAAATAGTTTCACATAGAAAATTCATCTAGATATAGTCATAGACTCTATCGAAGGTAGTTCCATATTCAAGTATTTTACAAAACCCTCATGCTTTCCCTAACACCTTAATGACCATATCTTGGATTGAAAACTATGATATTATATGGTATATATCATTTCTTTGTTTCATACCTTGCTTGTTCCTTATTAAAAGCTTGTTTATATTTTTATTTTTATTTCAATTTCCTAACATAAATTATATTTTATTAATTTTTGTAGATGGATGAAGATGTGTCATTAAATGTTGAAGGTTACATGAAGAGAGTGCATCAAAATTCAATGAGAAGAGGCAAGAGGATGAATTGAGAAATAATAGTCTTTGAAATAATGAATAAAGATGGTAAAAAATACCATCAACTCCACAAAAACTTAAAAGAACAAAGGGAAGTGAGGGGAACAAGAAATTTTTTAATATGGGATCATTTCACTATGAATAACTATGAGAAAAATCCACTTGCATCATGCAATTATTGTGGTCAATCTTATGCTAGTGATTCTAGAAAGAGTGAGACTAGTAATTTATGGAGTCACTTGCAATTCAAATGTAGGAAATCTCCCTATACAGTGGTTGATAAAAAACAAAAGATCATTAGTTTTGATGCTAAGAAAGAGGTCAGGGATGGTGATAGTGTTAAGATTGGGAATTTAAAGGTTGTTAAGTATGATCATAAAGCAATTAGACAAGCTTTGGCATCAATGATTATTCATGACGAATTGCCTTTTAGAGTCGTTGAAGGGGAGGGATTTAAGTATTATTCTCACTTATTAGAGTCTAGATTTGTAATTCCTTCTCGCATCACTATTTGGAGAGATTGCATAAAACTTTTTATGGAGCATAAAAAACTTTTGAAATTTTTTTGAAGAGTGAACGTTTGTGCTTAACAACTTATACTTGGTCATCTATTCAAAATTATAATTATATGTGCTTAACTACTCATTGGATTGATCAAGATTGGAAGTTACAAAAACTAATTTTGAACTTTTGTCAAGCTCCTAATCATAAAGGAAGCACAATTGGAAGGGTGATTGAGAGTTGTTTGTTGGATTGGGGCATTGAGTATGTTCTCACAATTACTGTTGATAATTCTAGTTTTAATGATTTAACTATTGCATGTTTGAAATATCAATTTCCTTGGAGGTGTAGGGTTTTAAATAATGAATTCTTGCGTGTTTGTTGTTCTACACATATTTTGAATCTTATTGTTCAAGATGATTTGAAAGAGCATAATGAGTCTATTATAAAGATCCAAAATGTAGTTCGATATATTAGATCATCTTCAGCTAGACTTGATGCTTTCAAAAAATTGGTTGAACATGTGAAAATATCATATAAGCGTCTTTTGTGTCTTGATGTGGAGACTAGATGGAATTCCACCTATTTGATGTTGGAGGGAGTAGAAAAATTTGAAGCAGCCTTTGTTAGGTTTCAATATCACAATGCTAAATATAAGAAACATTTTGAAAAAGAGAAAATTAAGGGCCCTCTAGAAAAAGAATATTGGAATAGAGCAAAGTGTTTCTTAAATTCTTGAAGTGTTTTATGATGTTACTTTGAAGTTTCAAGATCTTTGTATGTTACTTTAATTTTTTTTTTTAAGAAGCTGGTGTCAATGCAAGAACATTGTAGAAAATGGCTAATGGGGGGGAGAGGAATAAATGATCCCACCTATGCATGAGAATGAAGAATTTTTCCAAATATTAAGAAAAATTTTAGTAAATGTGATATTTGTGCATGTTGCTATTGTTTTGGATCCTCGATGTAAGTTGAAGTACGTGAAATTTTGTTTTGAGCAAATGTAGAAAGCGTCATTTGCCTGAAATTGTTTTGGTTGAATCAACTTTCAATCGATTGTATGATTGGTATAATGATTTTTATTCAAGTGAACTTGAGAATGAAATGAATACTTCCTCTAGATCAAGGAGAATTGATGATAATGATAGTGATGATATTGATGATGCATTTGAAAAGAAACTGGAAGAAGAGGCATCTTTAGAGTTTAAATTTGATATTGGAAAGTATTTGTTAGATAATCTTAAAAAGTTGGGATTTAATGTTATTTTGGATTGGTGGAAGTTGAATGCTTCTAAATATCCAATTCTCTCCAAGATGGCAAGATATTGTAATTCCTATTTTCATTATCAAACTTTTGAATCCGCTTTTAGTACAAGTGGACGTATACTTGATGCATTTACGAGTTTATTATCTCCTAAAACAGTGGAGGCACTTGTTTATTCACAAAATTAGTTGAAGAAAGATCACATAATCAATTTGCAATAAATTTTAGAGGGGCTTCAAATGTATGAAGAAATCACACAAGGTGTTATACATAAATTATTTGGTTTGGTAATTTATATTTTTGTGATATATGAAATGATAACTTCTCTTCTTCTTTTTTTATGTTTTACTAGAAATTGGAAAATCAAATAAATTTGTGGAGAAAGATCCAATGGAAAAGAATATGTGAAACTCATGTTGCTTTAATGTTTATTGGCTTGTGTATTGTATCAATGACCTAAAGGGGCTGGATGCGATTCAAGTTTGTGAGATGTTTTACATTAAGAACATTTTGCTACTCTAGGTAGTCGTTGCTTGTTGCTTCATTAATATTCTACGTCATAATTATGATTTTTGTATGTTACTTGATGATTTCATGTTATACATTTTATATTCCCTAAACCTTTCCTTTTTCCCCAATTTTATATGATAGAACATCTTATCAAAAATTATTTCCTTTAAATATATAAATTGAATTCAAACCGCGGTTCAAAGTTTCAAACCGCAAACCAAACCAAAACCATAATATTAGGTTTGGTTGGTTTGAGTACTTTAAACGGTTTGGATCAGATTGTAATTTTTTCAAATTGATGTCATAGACTTGGATAGATTGTTATGCTCAAAGCCCAGATCAAAGCGACCCCGAACAACACCTCTTATATACGTGATGTGGATTTTCAAAAATAAATCGTACAAAATTTATTATATTATTATATTTTAACGAAATTATTTTGAAAGTAATTTAAATATTTATAAAAGATATTATCATATTAATAATTTCAAAGATGTCAATATAAAGATATTATCTCTAAAAATATTATTTTTGAGTTTACTTAATAATTTTACTTTTAAAATAATTTAAATTTAAATAGATAAAGATATCATGCTTTTTAAAAAATGGGTATTCAAAATTTTCATGCAATAGTTAGACCTGAAATATTTTTCTAAAGAATATCTATTCAAAACTATTATCTTATATTTAAACAATATTATTATGGAAAATAATTTAAATATTTATAAGGATATTAATAGTTGTAAAGATATTATTATAGAAAATTATTTTGTAAGATGTTGTTCATGTTCTTTTAAATAATAATTTTTGAAGGTTTTATAAAAGAAATAAATTTATTGATTGAGCTTAACAGCCACAGTGATTAGAGAATCAAAGTAGTAGTCCAAAAATGCCTAAGATTTCAAATAAAGGATTTGATTTCCATCTAAACTGCCAAAAATATGGACTTTTTTGAAATGGACATTAGAAATGGTAAAAGTTGTAATTTGAAAAACTATATACATTAAAAATATATAAATATTTCAAATTATTTTAATTTGTTGAAGATACTTTTAATCTTAAAATAATGAGATATTCTAAAATTTTCTTATATAAATACAGAAGTCATGAAAGTTCTTGATTTTAATATTAATTTTTCCAAAAACAAAAACACATGATGTATCATTACAAGGTACCCATTTTATGTTAAAAATAAATACTAAAAGGAGGCATAACAAATGATGATGAATCACAAAGTACACACATTCTTCTGCTTCCAGAAGGAAGTCTTCTTATTCCCAGTCTTGAAAATAGTTTCCATAACAGCATTATTCTGCTCCTTCAAGTCAATGTCAAATGACTCTTTTTTCCCCTGCAAAGTAACCAACCATCTTAAAAAAGCTCGAGTTTTGTCTCAATTTTTTTTAAAGAAAAAAAAAATACAAATCTAATACGTTTTTTGAAAATAATATCCAAACTAGTGCTTAAAACAGTAATTAGTGACTATGGTTTTAACTTCAAGCTTAAAACTAACAACATATGCTATTATGGGGCAGCAATTGTTGGCATGTTTGAGACTGATTGGGATTTGCATACTGTGAGAGGGTATTCGAGATAAAAGGACATTTAATTAGAAGAATACATGTTTGAAACAGTATTCTATCATGAACACAGTATTCTATCTCAAATCAATCTAATTCAAAGCAAAGAGTCATCAAATTCAATTCAACTGGTTTTCAGTTTTCCCATCAGACTGGTATGGATCAATCAAGATTTCTGCTTCTGAAAAAACAGCAAAATAAATCTCCCATCCCCTACACACTAGGAGGAAAACAGTTTAAAGCCTACTTTCTATCCCATATTTCACTCGTGTGTGTATTACTCTTTTTCTTCCTAATATGTAGCGAAATATATTATAAGAACACCACAAAAAGGGATCCAAAGAACACGGACGTATACAAAAAGAACACCTCAAGGCAACACAAAAACAAGGGGGAACAACAACATCAACCCCCCTAGCTCAAACCCAAACACTCCACAAAGTCCATCAAAGAAAAAGAACTAGGAAAGATGCATCATGCCCACAGAATACAAATAAAGGATTTCGCGGCAATGAATGCCTCATCATCCAACACCTACTACTTTTCCACCAAATAATTCCAGGAAAAAATGCATCACTTGTTTTCCTCTTCTTACCTAAAACAACTATGTCATCTAAGCAAAGCCTCTGTACTACAAGGAAAGAACACCCACATCATACCAGACAGGGAGAACATGAATTTTTTTTTTTTTTAATTGGTAAATTTTTGTCCTTATTATGGGCTTGAACCTATAGACTACCGCAAACCCTCCCATCCCTTTACCACTTGACCGGACCTCGAGGGAGTAGCGAGGAAGAAATGCCACAAAACTATAGCACTACCATTATGAAGGAGGATGTGATCAATATATTTTTCCTCCACGAGGCATAGGAAGCATCTATTATGCCCAGTCAGCGAGGATGTGAAAGACAAGGATTCTTTCCTTCTTGCTTATGCTTTTTTTTTCCTCGTTGTTATGTATTTCATTGGTAGTAAACCTCAGAGATATGAAAGAAATACTGTTTTCTCGAGAAGATATCAAAGTCAAATTAACACCTTATGGTTTCTAATTTTTCATCACTTCATTTGTTGATTTTTTGTTGAAACTTTATATTACTTTCTATTTTTGTTTGGTTTTTATTCGAGACAAGTGCTTAGATTACATTTTAAGTTTCCTTGTAGGAATGGAGTTTCCTTCTATTGTTTTGTTTGTTTTCTTCTAGGGTGTTACATTTTGCGGCTATAAAAAAGTGCAGTTCTTTGCGTGAGCATGTCGGAAAATGTTGTTTTCTTTAATAAAAGTTTAAATTTCAGTTTACTTTGTGTCTTCTTCTTCCTAGCCGTTACAATGGTATCAAAGCGACGACTTGGGAATGGAGGATGGGACTAAAGCACAAGAAATTCGGCGGTTGGAGAATTCCTACAAGCAATTGTAGGAAACTTCATAACAACATTCAATTGAATTAAAAGAGTTGATTCATATGGTGACAGCCCTCAACCTCAAGTTCGATCAATCGGCAAAAAAATTGAAGGCCATCGGGGTTTCTACAAAAGTTGGTGGTTTAATCCCTACTAAGCCAAGAACGGGTTTGTCCCGGGTACGTTGCATAACCAGCCTAGGTACTCTAAATTGAATTTTCCAACTTTCCTGGGAGAAAATCCAGAAGGGTGGGTGTACAAGTGCGAAAGATTTTTTAAGTACAATGAGGTGCTAGAACTAGAGAAAGTAGGGATGTATATTACATTTAGAAGGAAGGCCTTAGGCTTTGGTTCCGAGGGGGTATGAAGCATCGGAGTCAAAGACTTGAATTGGGAACCATTGCTTCTCCAGAAATAACCGCCACGATTGGCAAGGTACGTATGGCAACCCAATAAGCCGGATCAAAATTGAGGCAAACCTTATCCGTACACATCTATAGGGAACAATTTGAGGAAGCACTAATGGTAGGCCAAAACGAGAAGACTTTTTTGTATGATGTTTCATAAATGGTTTGAGGGATTCAATCAAAAACCAAGTGATGATGTTTCAACCTGTTGAGTATCATAGGAATATTCCATAGAATATCTTGTGGTTTGACTCTTTCCTTTCTTGTATATTATTCTCTTTCCTTTTGTACTTTATATTGTTTCCTTTTAATGTCTTCCTTTTGTATATAAATAGGTAGGACTATCTTATGTACTTATTCATTCAATCATAAAAGTAGCATCTTTTCTTCTATACTTTCACATGGTGTCAGAGTCTTGAAAGGTTCGAGTTAGGGTTTTGTCGTTTTTTCTTTTCCGACAATCCAACTAGTGGCTAGGTCTCACCTCTGGCCACTCCACATTCATCGCGGGGAGCTTCATAACCCTTTGCTACCATCAGAATCTCCTCCTTGCCAAAGAAATTTCTGTGAACCTTTTTAGGCAACTATTACAGCTGGTCGGCGACCCCACCATCAAGTTCACTAAGACCTGATCTACCTGCTAGAAGCAACTCCGGTACTAACCAGTGATTGACGCACCTCCACGCACTGATCTAATCTCTAGCGATGTTCTCCACGTGTCGACAAGTGATGGCTCGTGGGCCACTTCCCGGTGACGCACTTCCACCACCAGGCTTGCCGGTCACCGACAAGCACTACTGTCACCATGTTCCCCACTTTGCTACCTGCAATTGTGTCTTTTAACCATTTTTCTCTTCGGAGCCCTAGTTTTCTGCTTGCGTCTCCTTCTCTTATTTTTTCCAAGGATCTACGACATCTTCAGGCTCTTAAGAGTTGTCTAATGCTCTCTGAAATGTGCATTCTCGATGTACTTAGCTATTTTTAATGAATGCAAACTCGTGCTGAGTTATTCTCTATTTTCCAAAAGTTCCATGCTGAAGTTCGAACTCAATTTAATACTTGATTCGGTATTAATGCCCGAGAATATATTTCTTCACCACATTCTCACGCTACGTCGCACCGCGAGTTCTTCATCAGTTCTGCGGGTCTTACACTCTTCAACGAGAATAGAGTGGTTGAAAAACAAGAACCGTCATTTAGTTGAAACCACTCGCCCTCTCTACTTTCCCGCGTAAGTAACATTCCTGACCGTTTTGGTGGATGCTATCTTAAGTAAGCTTGTTTGATTAATCGTATGTCATCATCCATCTTACATGATCAGACCCCTCATTCCATCATTTTTCCTAACCAACCCATCTTCTACCTTCCCCCTCATGCCTTTGGTTATGTCTATTTTGTCCATATTCTTACTTTTGGACAAGACATGCTCTCAGTCAAAGCCACAAAATATATCTTCCTCAGATATTCCCGCCTTCAACGAGGTTATTGATGCTACTCTCCGGATACACATCAATACTTCATCTCTACTGATGTCACGCTTTTTTAGCATTCTTCTATGTTCTCTAACTCCGGCCCTCCTAACTCTGATGTCCTATCTCTACCCCCTTCTTTATCTTATTCTAGATACCTCATCTATACTTCCGGCTACTCCACCTCGACCATTGCAGGTTTATACCCAACTGCCCGTGTACTGACAACGGGCCTCTGACTAACTCATCTCCTATAGCGCCCTCCTCCACGACGGTGGTCTTGCTATCTCCCGTTGATCTTCCCATTGCTATTCAAAAAGGTACTCGTTCCTCTTGTAACCCCCATCCTATTTATAATTTCCTGAGTTATCACCGCTTATCTTCACCATATTATGCTTTTATTTCCACCTAAAACTGTGCATAAGGCCTTCTCTCATTCGGACTAGAAACAGGCAATGGTTGAAGAAATGGCTACTCTCCATTCTATTAGCACATGGAACCTAATCACCTTACATGCTAGCAAGTCTCCTATTGGTTTCCACTAGGCTTATACAGTTAAGATTGGTCTGGATGGCTAGGATATATTGGAGGAAACTAATACGCTAGATTGTAAACCTGTAAACACTCCTATGGATCCAAATGTCAAGTTTGTACCTAGACAAGAGGAGCCTCTGCAAGATCCAAGGAGGTATCGACGACTTGTGGGGAGATTGAACTACCTCACCATCACTCTATCGGACATTTCATTTCACATTGAGTGTAGTTAATTATTCTTGCGATCACCGTGTGATGAATTCTTGAAATGTTGTGATCTGTATTCTCTGTTATATCAAATGAACACCGGGCTAAGGGGTGTTGTGCAGCTTAGAGATCATACCTGGGTGTTGGATATTGTGATGTAGATTAGGCAAGCTCACCAGTAGATAGACGCTCTACTTCAGGATTTTATGTATTTACTAGAGGCAATCTAATATCCTGGAAGAGTAAGAAACAGGATGTAGTAGTTAGATCTAGTGCTGAAGCTGAGTACCGAGCTATGGCTTTAGCAACTTGTGAACTCATATGATAAAGCTTCTTTAGAAAGTTCACAGTTGGGGACGTATGAACAAATGAAGCTTGTATGTGATAACCAAGCAGTCCTAAACATTGCCACCAACCTAGTCTTTCATAAGAGGACCAAACATATTGAAGTAGATTGTCACTTCATTCAAGAGAAGATCGCATCAGGATGCATGACTACTAGTATCGTCAATTCGAGTGACCAGCCGTGGGACATTTTCACCGTCACGGGGTCGAAAAGTTAGAATACATTTGTAACAAGCTTGGTGCATATAATCTATATGATCCGGCAAAGAGAGTGTTGGTATCAAAGGAATGGCTTCCACATGAGAATATCCTATGGTTTGACTATTTCCTTTCTTGTATATTATTCTCTTTCCTTTTGCTTTATATTTTCCTTTTAGTGTCTTATTTTGTATATAGAAATAGGTACAACCTACTGCTTGTATTATTCATTCATTAAGAAAAGTAGCATCTTTTCTTCTATCCTTTCACATAGCCCACCACTCTAAGTCAGGCTAATAAGGCTAGCATTACTACAAAAAAACACCATGGAGGAGATGGTCAAGGAAGCCAAGCCCTCATCTCGAACCACTACCAATCTAGCGCCACATACACGAGAGT
Organism: Tetrastigma voinierianum; assembly: GCA_016808115.1. Lineage (NCBI taxonomy): Eukaryota > Viridiplantae > Streptophyta > Magnoliopsida > Vitales > Vitaceae > Tetrastigma > Tetrastigma voinierianum. The sequence goes on along the minus strand of JAEQBH010002027.1, from coordinate 53,665 downwards.
GGAATGAAAGGGAGTGCAGAAAATACCTCCAATCCAAAAAATATCCTAAGCAAAGTGCAAGCTAGAAGAGATGAAGGTTGTTACTATTGTGACAAAAGTATGAATCGAGCTTAAGTGCAAGAGGCAGATTTATATGCCACGGGAGAGGAAGGTGAAGCAGAATGAAGAGCGAGCAAGCTTGAAGGAGGAAGGGTGCAGAGTCTTCGATCCAGCACCTTGCGAGAGCCACATCTCATCGGACCATGCGGATTAAGGTGTAGGGAAATTATACTCATCCAGTTTTTTAGGAAAAAATCAGGGTCAATAATATAATTATAGAATTAGGTATGGGAAGTGAATAATCAAATCCCCAGTGCTTAGAATTGGTTATAGAACTTCATTTCAATACCAAAATATGTGTAATATAGGTTGTACAAAGTCATTCAGAATTAATATAACTTCCGGCTACAGTTACATTTTCTTCATGGTATGGCAGACCCCTAAGGTTTTAGTATTGGAACCTAAGGTTTATGGGAGTTTTCTCGACCTCCATTCTTGTACAGTTTTTGTGGGAATTTTCTAGGCGGCCTTCATTGTTGTACGAGTTTTTTGACATTTTGAGGCTTCTGTGTCTGTTTTTCACTTATTTTTCTAGCCTTTGTTTCAAATTGATGCTTGATTCCATTGTAATTGTTGGTGTAATTCTCAAACTTCATTGCTGTTTTTTTTTCTATGACTCACACCATTATTTCTTAATCTCATTTTATCCTTTACAATTGTTTCATGAACATCAATCATGTTTTTTTAATCGTTAAAAAACACATATTGCCAAGATAGGAAAAGATCCCAAGTGTACGGTCGTGAACAAAGGGCCAAAACAAAACATACAGAATTTAAACTCAAAGAACCTACCTACTCCCAAACCATGTGTCCAAAGCGAAGGTTGTATTATCATACTTATCTGAATTGAAAGCTAAGAGTCCACAAATTGGAAACAAAGTTGGCACAATCACTGGGCAGAGGTGACCTCGTTCTTGAACACCAACGTATTTCTAGCGCGCCAGAGAGTCCAAAACAGGCATAATGGGGCTGCTATCCTTTTTTTTTTTACGCTTTTTACCCACGATGGCTCCTTGCCAAGCTAAAAGGGTGTGAAGAACCAATTGCGGGAAAACCCAGCTAATCCCGACAATTGTCAAAAAAAGATCCCACAACATTTTAGCACTTTTACAATGAATCAATAAGTGGTCTATGGTCTCCTCTTCCTCTTCGCACATAAAACATCTATTTGCAAAAGTCATTCCACGGCGTTTAAGTTGATCCAACGTGAGCACTTTACCCCAAGCAGCTTCCCTAAGAAAAAGCAATTTCGAGGGAACCGCTGAATTCAAACCAGCGGGATGGGAAATCAAGGCGGGGAGATATCAAAACTTTTATACATGATCTTAGCAGAACCTTTTTCTGACGTTCTTGACATAAAGCATCTCACGGTAGCGCGAATTTTGATCATGAAGAGTTTGTGAATCTTACCATCTCTTCCAATCTCGGTCATTGTGACACTAAAACGGGGTGTCTGTTGACAACTCGTTAACCCGCGAAATACTCGTGGATGTCGGGTTGCAGGCACCACTCACGAATCGGGCGAAGTCTCCGCTGTACGGAGGCTACACGAGTCTGACTTATCCCAATAATCAACAATGACCACACAGGGTCTATATGTGAGTAAAATAATGGCCACTTAGGCCCTTGCATCAATACTCAAACATATTAGCACATGACTATAAAACCATAGTCCATAAGAGTTTAAATTACATCACTCTTATACAAATAATTACAACCTATATATATTTATATTTACAAAATATATATTAAAGCCACAATCAGAAGCTTTCTTCATATGTCTTGATCGAATGCGAGTTATTTGTCTACACGACTTATTGAAGGGGTCCCATGGCGGGATATGAGCAAAGCCAGTGGTAATCTTCTGAGAAATTTTCTGCTGAATGCTAGCGTACGATGGTAGCATAATCAAACACACATCCAAGTCTGACATACCCACGTATCTACTGAATGTCTACATGTCATAGAGATGAGACTGACTCACCATGCCCCATGTAGAGCTCTCGTAGAGCTCCATCACTCGATATATCATTGAGTAATATATCCTAGTCACTCACCATTTCGTCTCACATTAATATCACGCCCGACTAGAAGCCCAGCTGTCATGGTATTACCCGATGACCCGAGTATCGAGCCCTCACCGGCTCCATTACCCAATGCAAGTGTCAATGGGCAACAAATCCCAAGTCAATCCCGACTCTTATCACACAACCCGAAGTCTATGTGATAAACATGACCATGTGTCTTCTTTGGGCAACATAACTTTTCGGGTGATACCGCAGGTCTCTTACACCCATACAGAACTATGATATTGTGGGTCTCTTACACCCATACGCCTCGAGTTCTCACTAACTCCCTCAAACATGCATTCTACCATGAATGAAAACCATTTCCAAACAAAGGTATTTGTTTTTAACCGTGGACAACCCTCCGATATAAATAGTGGACAGACTCCGATAATCTATTTTGTGAATGACCCTCAAATATATATCAATTGGCGGACTCGACGATTGATATTATATGGATAACCCTCCAATGTATATCAATTGGGCAGACTTCGATGATTGATATTATATGGACAACCCTCCGATGTTGTAGTGGACACACTCCAATAAATAATATTGTTGGTCAACCCTCCGAACAATTCTCTCAAGAAATCACCTCATGCACTCACTCCTAATGCTCTAGGGTGCCCTAGTGCATATGAAATGCAATAAGTCATTTTCATTTTCTTAACCCGTGCGACTCATTTGGACGTTGTCTTATTAATCAAGCCCACTAATCAACACCCTACGCGGTGTTGATCTACAACGTGTACTCCACGACACCTGCAATCAAACACACCTAACACAGTGTCGATCTCAACTATGCACTCACACCTAATTTCTAGGTTACCCAGTGCATATGGAATGCATGATGTCAATTCCAACACATTCATGCTAATATATTCACATGCATATATATTAACATAATTAAATCATAAAACATGTTATGCAATTCACAATCAATTACACCAAAATTGGCTCACATGGGCTAATTAACAAGCACGATAATTCATTTTGAATCACTCTGACCATACATTTCTAGTAATAACACACAAAATGGCCAAATCTCGAACCCATATAAACAGAGAGCACCTCTTGGTCCCTTCCTTTGTTCATCACGAATATCGTGATACCCAAAACACACCACAAAACTCAAAGACATCCAGTCAGGAGTAAACCAAACCTCATTAATCGGAATTTTGCCCGAAAATAGTCGAAAAATTCTATCACGTCTAAAAGCGTCTCGAAAATTCAGCTAAGCGTTCAAACAGTCCAGAAATTAGGCAGATTTGTCAACAATCCCGAAAATTTCTAAAAATTCATATACTCGATCCAATTTGAAGCGAAATTTACTGACCTTTCACGACCCTCCCAAAGCCAATCCCGAGCCATTACATGGCGTTAGGCTAAAATAACACCGTGGGAAAATTTCTTTACCTGCGTGGAGTTTGACGAAACTCCAAGATTTTTGTGCCCACGCGTAGCTTTCATTGCGTAGATCAACTTTGCCTTTAGCACCGACGAAAACCTACGGTCTGATTTTCATAGATATGAGAAAGAAGCAAAGAGAAAAAAAATTAAAACATTTTAATCACGGATCGTCTCTCGACCGCCCTCCTCTCCCACCCGTTTTTCCATTTTATTATTATTATAATATTATATTATTATTATTATTATTATTATTATTATTATTATTATTATTATTATTATTTTGAATACATGGTTCATATTGCTTTATTGAGTCCATTTTACCACAGAAACAATTTATTTCTTTTCAGTTCACTTTATTTTAAATGAACTTAGCCCAAGTCATTTCCTGACTTCTGAGATTTTCGTAAAAATCTCGTCCCTTAAGTCACTGACGACTTATCACCTAGAAAATCGTAAAATATTCCGATTGTCTCAGAATTCGACGAAACTTTTCTAGGTCACTAGATTTCGCGAGACAAATTTAACGGCGCAATCCGTTTCGTCATCAGGAAATCTGAAGAATTCCGTTTTCAACCGATTACCATTTTACCATTTTTAAGAAAATTGAATTTTCACGGGTTTACGGTTGAGAGGTCTTAGGAAGGTTGGGACTAACTCCTGACCACTCGCCTCTGCATCCCGGATGTCGCAAACTTGGCACTGTTTGTTAAAGCTAAAATTAAAAAGGAAAACTAGAACTCAACGCCTCCTCTCCGCACCAAACATCATTCTAGAAGTTGATCCTCCTTCTGCCCCCTAGGGCAAAGACCACGTTCTGGAAAAAACCAAGCCACTCTTTTCTAATTTCCTTCCACAAGTTGGTCTCATAGCCTCCTCTCGGAGTCAAGGTATGCAGCCCCCCCATTAGGCTTCATGGAAATTTACAACAAATAACCTTTCTCTAGAGCGCATTTCTGTTGTTGGCAAACCGCCCGACTCCATTTAAACCCAGGGCCTTATTCATCTTAAGAGAAGCTTTTTATCCCAAATATAACTACTCTTATGCGTACACTATGGCGACTCACAGGAGAGATTTTTCTTATCAGTGGCTCCTCCCCCACGAGAAACACCTTTGAATCTTTTCCAATTTGGCACACACTTTCTGAGGCATTTGGAATAGAAAGATAATAGATTGGGAGAGTTTGGGACGGGGTACTACAAACGGCGTAACCCTTCGCCCATAGATATATCTTGAGATCTTCGAGAAGCTGGCTCTTTCCATAATCTCTCTTTGCTCCGAATCCCAGGCCACCAAGGAGCCTTGTAAGGCACCTAGGGGAAGACCCGGGTGGGACGTGAGAGGAACGTTTTACATCCATCTACGCGAGGCCAACTCCTTCGCGTTAGTCACAGGCCCAATTGGGATAATTTCTTTTTTGTTTAAGTTAATTTTCAAACGACGCAGCTTGAACCACACATCATAATCCCGGCAGGAACTTTAACTGGTCTTTGTCAGCCTCGCAAAAGAGGAGCGTGTCATCGGTGTAGAGAAGGTGGGAGATAGTCAGATCCTCACCTCTCCTATCTGCAATCCTACTACCAGAAAGATTATTTCCTTCAACGGCCCTGAATTTATCAGACAGTAAAGGCTTCCATTCAGATATGAGGTAGGGAAGGGGTCACTCTAGTCTCGAGCCCACAGAGGCACAGGAAGAAGCCGGTGGGGATCGGTTTATGAGGACAAGAAAGAAGTGTGGAGATACACCATTTTTATCGGCTTAACCGGCTGCGAACCCCATCTGCTCATGGCACAGTAAGGAACCCCCAGTTGATATTATCGTAAGCTTTTTTTATATCCAGCTTGCAAACCAATCCACACTTTTTCCTTCTCAGGGTTGAATCCACAATCTCGTTGGCGATCAGAACAACGTCTAAAATCTATTGCCCCTCTACAAAAGCATTTTGGGACTTAGATATCACCTTGTCCATGACCCTCTTAATCCTACTGGCTAACACTTTGGTCAAAATCTTGTATAAGCCTCCCACAAGGCTAATTGGCCTTAAATCCTTGAAGTCCTCCACGGTGCATTTCTTGGGAATCAAAACCAAAAAAGAAGTCGCATTTAGATTTTTAACAATCGCCTTGATCATGAAACTCCTTGAAAAAACTGTCTGCTCATTCTTCTGAGTCGAGGCTAAAATACCAAAAGTGAGGAAACCATCGGGACGGAACCTTATCGCTATTAAGACTTGAAATAAGCGGTCAAATATCTTCCTGCGAAGCTTTCCCTCCCGACTGGCCTTCCTTAGACCGATCCCATTGAAGCTAAATCGAGAAGAAGGGCTCCAATGCTTGGGCGTAGATTTTGAAGCGTCCACAATCCGTCTTTGATATCGGCCTCCTTAATGCAGCTTTTTACCATTGATGCAAATGCTTTGAAGCAATTTCTTCTCTATGGCGTTAGCCATCTGTGAAAAAGCTTCGTATTCTGTCCCTTCCTTTAGCCGTGTCTCTGCAGTTTACGTCTCCGGAGATCTCCTCCGATAGAATTGACTTTTGAAATAAGCTCACGGCTTTAACCGCGTTCCTCAACTTCCTCAGGGTCAAAATCCCTTTCCTTCGAGATCATCCCGAAGTTACCTAGTAAGGCATCCTCCTTGTTAGTCTCGACTTTACCAAATACTTCTCTATTCCAAGCCTTAAGAATACCTTTCAGGATCCTTAATTTTGCAGAGAGGATGAAAGCGAGGCAGTAGGCGGAGATTTTGCCACCACCCTTTCAAGATATCTTTGAATCTCTCATATTTCAACCACATCAATTCGAAGCGGAAAGGAATGGCCCGTTCGACACCATCGGCTGTCGCGGAATGGGGAAATATTCGAGAAGGCTGACTGGGAGGCATCTACGGATCGGCTTATTGCGGTGGCTCTCCCAGTCGGCAGTGACTAAAAATTTGTCTAAACGGGACACTGATCTACCGTTGAGTCCACCCCTCCAAGTGAAAGGCCCTCCCTGAAGCGGAAGGTCTCTCAACTCCAGGTCATTCAGGATGTCGGAAAACCTTCTCATGGAGTTAGAAATCCTGCCCCCTCTAGATCTTTCATTAGGAGAGAGAATTTCATTGAAATCGCCGCCAACGCACCATGGATCTTCCCAAAGGCCTTTGATCGAACCAAGCTCTTCCCAAAAGGATTCTCTGAGTCTTTTCTCGGCCCAGACGTACACCGGAAGCATTGATACCCGTCCTCGGCCATTCTAAACAAGCACGAGACGGAGAGCTCACAGGCCACAGGAATCCACTAAGCTGGTGTGACGCTATTATCCCAAAGCAGAAGAATACCCCCGCGGACCCCTCAGCGTTCAAAGCTTTCCAGTTCAAAAAATGACCCACCCCAAGACTGTGCACCATATCGATATTCATCTCTTGGACCTTAGTTTCTTGTAAACAAACCAGGTCCGCCCTATGAATTCTGAGAAAGTTCTTGACTACTTTCCTTTTATCAAGGTCATTCACGCCTCTAACATTCTAAGATAGAATTTTAATCTTCATTTTAACTTTAATAGTAGGTTCCCCCTATCCCTTCCTCCTCCTTTGTTTGTCTTCTTCCCATTATAATTAATAGTACTCCTCAATCTTCTTAATTCCCGCTTGCTTTTTGAGACTGTCAAGTTTCCTTTCTCCTTGCCGATATTTTGCCAAGCCCTTTAAATTTCTCAATAATTCGAAATCCTTTCAAACCCCCTTAGTTAGGAATCCTAGGAAATCGCTAAATTTAGCCAAGCAACTAATTTCCCAGCTCTCGTAAGTCCATGTCTCTGATGACTCATTTTGTGCTTCCTCCTTTCTTTGGCCAGCTTCATCGAGCTCCTCCCCTACATCAATTATCTCTCCTGAAAACTCCAAACCACATTCCTTGCCATCAGCCGCCACCACCCTAAGTGGTTCTAGATCCTTATCGCCAATGGTAACCACCCCAAGGCACGAAAAACACCACAGTAGCGAGGACGTGAGAGAAGAAATAAGGGGGTTTGTTCGTGAGGTTGTCAATGCTGTTCATCTGAGGCCGCGACCATTTTCCTGAGCTAGATCCTCTCTAAGCTCACCTTCTTCCCAAATGTGTGGCGATCCCCTCTTTTTCCGACATTTAGAGTTGGAGATGGGACTTTTCCCGTTACGAGGCAAAAAGGCCTTGAAAGTAGGCCTGTCTCGAGCTAACCCCCGTTCCCGACCTCGACATTGAGCTGACTAGGTATGAAGAGTTAAGCGTGTGGGGAGGCCTGCGGGTGGAAGTGGGCTTGGGTCCCCACAGTGGTCAGGGCCAAACCCAGGTACTTCTAGACAGACCCAACTCAAGATCCGAACCATAAGATGAACCCGACCCTCGATCAGCAGGTTAGCTTGGCCCGGCCCAAGTTGCACCTTCTCTTGAGATTTGGTTAGTGCCGCACCTCCTGCCCAGAGGGCGGGCCGAGTCCCCTTCGGACTTCCCAAACTTAACCTCCCGGTCTCAGCACTCCATCCACTTGTAGTGTAGCGTCGTCTGTATGGAGCTTGAGCCTAGGCTCATTGTTGTCTCCACAAAAGTGGTGGGAGAACAAGATGTTAAGCTTAATCTCCCTCCCCAATTGGGCTATGCTCAAGATCGTTATCTCCTTGGACAAGCCATATTTGTGGAGTTTGTAACTCCACACAACTACTCACCGACGGAAGAGTGGGTCTTCTTCACTTTCAGCTACCCAAATCTACAAGAAGAGGGTTTCTCTCGGGACCTTCACGGAGGTCGGATCCCAATTAGGAAAGCATGAAAGAGCTACCCTTTTCTTCTTTCTGGCTTCCTTTTGATTCCTTAAGAATCCTTCTCTCCTCTTTGCTCGATCCCACATTGTATTGTTATCCTCGCTTTGTCCTGGCGTTTGTGTTGGGATCTTCTCTTGATGGCCCCTTTCTTCGACCACAATCGTTCCGCTCTCCTAAAGCAAGGCGAGGCTAGGGTTCGCCTTGCCCTTTGTTTTTTCCACTAGCATCCCCTTAAGCTTGCCCTTTGATCAGCCTGAGAAGTCCTCACAGTGGGCCTTACGAATTGCTCCCTATAGCTTCTTGGGCTTTGGCCTACAGAGGCTGCTTGAGTAGGGCTTAGGTTTTGGCCCACCACACACTCGAGGTAAGGGCCTGAACTTTCTCTCGTGGTGTTCCGTAAGTGGGCTTTTTTTAATCCCTCATCTCTCGCCCTAAGCCTCAAATTGTTTTGAATTTCAAAACTATGCTTAAGCCCACTTTGCAGGAAATCTGCCACGCTTAGACCTTTGGGACGATCATCTGCGCCCCACGACTTTCGAGAAATTGCACATTGACCCACGTCTCTACGCTCTTCTCGAGAGATGTGTCGTTTCATCCCTTTTCGCTCACGCATCAAGTCGACACGTGTCTTTCTATCATCTTCCTCATTTGGGTTCCAGTAGGAACTCGATGTTCTATTACTTCGAAAATACCTCCGCTACCGTTGGATGGATCTCCCACCATATTTGGAGTTCATAACTTCTGGCCCCCACAAGAAGATTGACCAAAGAAGGTTTTCCCGTGCTGTTCATTTTGACCAGAATTCTTGCCCAAAGAAGATCTGTTCTTAAGGCTATTTCTTCATCCATAGCAACAAAACCTCCACAGCTATCTCCCACTTTTTTCAAGATTTCTCCTATCCACAGTCTGAGGAGACCAAACCTCTAATCAACCCGAATCTTGGCCTTTTCTTTATACAGCTATTTGACGGAGTCCCACCATTCTAGCTACATCACTTCACCCAGATCCACCTTCCATTCTTCATTACTGACTTACTCTTGATGAATCAAACCCAGAAGAATAGGTTAGTTTAGGATGAAAAAAATGCTCCTTGACCTCAAGCCCCTTTTGGCCCAGGCTTTCACCTACGTAATAGCGGATGCATTCTTTGTTGTGACTTCCCGGCTTCCCACCACTCTATGTTTTAACAACCCCAAGTCCCCTTTTGGAATACACTCGCTAATATCCAACCAGATCCTGTCCTGATTTTTTCTTCCAGAAGTCGTTATTTCCGCAAATGATTGATCTTGAGTTAAACCTCCCTTATGACTCTCCGCCTCGCCAAGGAGAGTTGTCTTTACTGGTTTTCTTTTTTCTCCTCTGTTTACCTTATATCCCGTAACTTGCAGGGCTTCTACTAACAAAGTCCACCCATTTATCAAACCCCGTTTCCTTCGGGAAAAAAGAACAATCGATACCTTTTTCCATCTAGATGCAACCAGACAAAGTATAAGCATACCATCATTTTCCTTAACTCCAAAGCGGCCTCCTACCATTCTCCCTCAATTCCAAACCTTCACTATTAAATTGTTTGCTTTCTCACAAAAGACTGGCGCTCTTAAAGTAAAATTCTTGCCCCTTCTTCTCCAAAGTGAATCCCGAGAACTCAAATCATACGCCTTTATGTTATGACCACGAACCTTTACGCCTTCCCCGACACCTTTAGCTCAAAAAGATTTGATCGAGAACCAACTCACTTGAAATGGCTCATACTAAGTGATCCTTAGAACCAAAACAGTTTTCAAACACTATAACCAAACAGGCCTTTAATTTCCTCGGGGGCACAAAAATCCATGTTTGAGCGGAGTCTTTAACACATTAAACTATAGAGGAATGCGATTGCACAAGCAGCATACATGGCAGCAACATCAATTGAATAGGAGTTATCTATTAACAGTAAAGTGGATGTTGTCTTTGGGATGAACATCAATCATGTTAGACTCCATATTTTCAATTGATGAAGAAGAACAGTGTGCAACCTAACTTTACTTCAAAATATTCAGCCACCTTCTAGTTCTGACATCGACTCGGGTGTGTTCTGACTTTTTCAAATGAGATTCTAATTTCTCTTAGTTAAATGCTTGTGTGAGTTTAGGAATGTTTGGATCTTTGATTACAGTGCTGCAACTATAACATTTAAAATCCAAATCATTTTGTTTTACTCACTTTGTCCAAGCAATAGGAAAATTATTTGTTGCTGATGGAACTACCACCACAGGTGGTTGGTATAGGAAGATATCCAGTTACCCCAAATTTTGGTCACATTAAATGTTCTTCATGTCCTTCATATCCATAATCTTGTTTCAATACAAAAACTTACCCAAGATCTAACTTCGATAGGTGTTATATTTATGCATCCTTTTGTGAATTTCACAAGACCCGGGGTTTGGGGAGGAAGATTGGACTTGCGAGGCATAATGGACTCCTACTAGCAGGTACATCTAGTCGGCCGAAGCATTTAAGTCTACTTTGTTTCCTTCCTTTTTCTCTTCATCAAATAAAGATGTCATTTGGGTACATCATAGGCATCTAGGTCATGTGTCATTCCACATTGAAATAATGTTTCCTACCTTGTTCAAGGGATTGGATATTCAATCTTTTCATTGTGACATTTGTGAGTATGCAAAACATGCTCGTGTATCCTTTCCTATTAGTAATAAAAGATCTTCTCCTTTCTTTCTAATTCACGATGACATTTGGGGACCATCTACCATTCCAAATATCCCAGGATCTAGGTGGTTTGTGACATTTATTGATGATTATAGTAGAGTTTCTTGGACTGTTGCTCGAATAAATTTGATGTGAGTCATATTTTCCTTATTTTTAGTACAATAGTTTAAAATCAGTTCGATACAAAAATAAAGAAAATCCGCTCATACAATGCATGTGATTATTTCAATCAAATTTTATCTCAGTGGTTTCAAAAGAAGGAATTATACATGAATCATCTTGTACCTGCTCCCAATGAAATGGGTAAGCGGAAAGAAAAACTATCTTCTTAAATTATTACTTGGGCCTTATTGTTTCAACAAAATATACCAAAATCCCTTTGGGAAGGGTTGTACTCCACATCAACATATGTCATAAACGAGTTCCTTCCACAGAGTTTGGGTTCAAAAGTCCACTGAAACCTTGTCTCAATTCTATCCCAATATTAGATCCTCCTTGACCTTGCTCCTCGAGTTTTTGGGTGCATCCTTTGTCCGTATTCTGATCATAGCAGGAAAATTAGATCTGGGAGCTCTTAAGTGCGTCTTTGTGGGGTAGTCATCTACTCAAAAGGGATATAAATGTTATCATCCATCCACTAGGAAACTTTATGATTCAATTTTACCTTTGTTGAAAATGAGTCATACTTCTCCACTCCTTATCTTGGGGGGGAGTTATCTATACTTGAAGATAAGAAGTCAACCTTATCACCATTAGAAATAATCCCCTCATCTAAGTCATTTAAATCAAAAGAAACCACTTCAGTATTACTAATGTCTTTGGAACCTATTCCAATCTCACAATTCAAAGAGTCAATAGAGGAAAAGGAAGAAGATAGTCAGATCTTTGACTAGTTTTTCAATTTGATCGGATGTATCTGAAAAGAAGGGATCCATGCAGCGACAGCGAAACAAATCTGAACCGAATCTAAGAAATGAGGTAACAATTCTTGAACATAACCAACTCTAATCTTAACCATGATCTGTCATAGCTTGAAAAGACCTAAGAATGCACAAAAAGGCCACTATATCCATTGTCTCACTTTGTGTCTTTTCAGAGATTTTCCTTGAATCATAAAAGCTTCCTATCAACTTTAAGCACTATTCCTATTTCCAACTCATCATCTGAAGCACTATCAAGAGACTAGAGACTTGCTATGGAGGTTGAAATGGATGCATTACAAAGAACAAAACTTGGGATTGGTTGGATTTATTGGTAGAAACTAGTGAACATGATTAGTGTTTGTCAGTAAAATTTAAAAGGTGATGGATCCTTTAAGTATTAGTCTGAGGCAAGGCTAGTTGCAAGGGTACACTCTTAAACATATGAGTGGATTATCAAAACATTTGCTCCTTAATGGCAAAATGAATCTGATAAGAATTTTCTATCCCTTGACTCTTAATTTTGATAGGAGTACAACGATATGATGTAAAAAATGCTTTACTTCCACTGAGATTTAGAAGAAGAGAATAAAATGAGTATTCCACTTGGGTTCAATGGGGATGATGGAAACAAGGTTTGTTGGTTCATAAGGCACTATATGGGTTAAAGCATTTACGTGTAGTTTGGAAAGTTTACCAAGGTTATGATAGCTAATGGTTACAAACAAAAAACCAAAGGAGATCATACTACCCTCATATATATATATATATATATATATATATATATATATATATATATATATATATATATATATATATATATATACTATACTATATATATATATATATATATATTAGTTCTATCCTCTATAAATCCATCGTAAAGATGAATTTGGCTTCAATCCATAGGGAAACAATTTACAATGGTACATTTTTATGAGTAAATGCTTGTGTTCTTGAAATATGAAAATAGGAAAATAAAGAAAAGTAAAAACACCATACTACCTCAATCGAGTAATGGAAATGGAAGCACACATTATGTAATAATATTCCTATTACGGATCTTGGGGTTTTTGATATTACCCGCGGAGTTGGATGGTGAATTCTTGGCCAATGCGAGTCTGAGGCTTTTGTCTCCATTGTAAGCATCTTCGTGATGTTTTTCGTAGGATAATTGATTGGAATTTAAAGAAATGGTTTTATATGCACACACCTATCGGTGGATCTCAAGTTAAGAACTCAACTAACATACACATTGAAATATTTTGAATGGACAAAGAAAATTTATCAAATACCAAATAATGTTCCAAGATTGATAAAGAGATGAATAGGCGGAAGTAAATATTTTGATAAATATAAAGGATATCCAACACAATTGTTATTTTTATTGTTATTATACAATGTCATAGAGTCTGAAAATTTAACAAAACAATAGAAAATAATGCAAACAATAATTTTATTAAGATTGAAAAAATTGTGAAACAATCTTTAGACAATATTATTTTGCAAAAAGAGAGGAATATTTCCTTTGATTCTTCTACCTCAATCACAATTCGAGATGAAGATGATAAAAAAAAAATTTCTAAAGAGATCAACCAAGGATTACTGTGGCTTATTCAGTGAACTTGAAATGTAGAAGATTACATGTGTAGGTAAAAATCACAGAATTAGTAGTACTTCTTTCATTTCATTGACTTGCAAGGAGATTTTATGAAGCTTTCTTTCTCATGTAGTCATTTTTGCTGATCCGAAGAAGTCCCCTCATTGAATGAAGTCACCGCACATTTATAGCTGAAATTTTTTATAGGAAAAAAACCAGCAAAAATATATTAAAGAAAGAGGGCATGCAGGGGCACCCACACTGTACCCAACATACACAAAAAAAACCAGTAACTACAGTAGACTGAAAATCAGCTATACTTCTTGACCAAGAACCAGAGAACATATACAAAATCATTTTTCATCCTTTTAACCAAGGGCACCACAACTTCGAACACAGCCCTATTTCTCTCTCCAAACTGTCCAGAAGAGGTAGATAGGAGCAGCCATTCATATCTTTTTTTTTCTGGTGCATGAATCTTGCCACCCAATCAACGTATCTTTGAGATTAACCAAGGTGACTCAAAGTGAAAAGTAAGGCCCATAAATTCTGAGCCTTTGAACTCATTTATACATGATATAGGAGACAAGTTTTGGAATCCTCAAAATTTTTTTTTTTTGACGATCTATTCACTTTGAATTACATCATAGTATTTTGTTCCTCACAATCTTTTGTCTCCACTGAGACTCGAACCTTGGACCCCTCCCTATGCCCACCCTAGCTCTTAACCACTTGAGCTAGGACTCATTAGCAAATCCTCAAGATTTAGTTGCTTAATTCAAAGAAATGCAATTCCTTGATTTTGGCAACTGTCTTCTTCATTAAGAAAATTAACAAGAAGAAAATTTTGAATTTGTCAATAAGAGAATATTTATTTAAATCCTCTTTTGACAATCTTTGCAGGTTGGAATAAGATTGGAAATATTATAGGTTACAGTCTTTGCAGAAAATATTCTTTTGCAAAATAATAGTTCCTCTAATTATTGCACATTGATCACAATTTGAAGGCAGTGAAAAATTAAATATTTTGTTTTATTGAGGAGTCATCACAAAAAACTTATTCAAATAGAATTCTTGAAATTCAAAGATAGCAAATGTGGCGAAAATAGCGTATATAGTGCTTGTTTGTTTTATGGACATGCAGGAAGATTTTGTGGGCATTTTCTTCTTTGTGAAGCCTTCTTTCCAATATAAAGTCATTTTGTAATTTAAAAGTCCTTATTGAATGAGGCACTTACCTCTTATTTATAGGTGAAATTAGCTAATTAAAATTTAAAATTCCCACAATTTAGTTGCTTAATTCGAAGAAATTTGGTTCCTTGATTTTCACTTGTTTTATTCATTAACGAAATTTCCCAACGAATAAAATAGTAATTATGTTTTTATTCTCTTTTGAATTCAGTTCAAATATTTGTTTCCATTTGGAATTTGTAATAAGAGAATATTTGTTTTAATTATCTTCTAACAAAAAATTTGATTAATTTTGAAAGACCAAATTCTGTAGTCTTTAAAGTTCACCATATGTTACCTTTCTGATACACCACATGCCACTTGTCAATCTCAGGTGACAAATGATAATCCTAACTAAAATTTTTATGTCTATAATTATTTTTATAGAAATGAACCATAAAGATAACCAGAATATGCAGGATATATACAGCGTCAATGACCAAACAACATAGAAAAGGAATCAACAATAATATACATAATAGAAATTAGCCATCAAGGTAGCAAATACAAATGGTAACAGCTAAGATGACCAGACAACAGAGAAAAGGAACCAACAGCTGAAACTTAGTAGAATAAATCAACTCATGCAGGTAACTAAATTTATAAGACTTTTGCATGATGGATATACCTGGCTTGTGGCACCAGTATAAATCTTTTCCTCAAACCTAACAGCAATTTTCTAGGCTCTCATTCCATTCCTCTTGTCCAGAAACAATGAGATGCCTCTTCAAACGTCAGTCTAAGTAAGAAACAAACAACAGGTTAAATGGATTACTGAAATGGTAATGAAGAAGTTCTTAATTCTCGTTAAGAAAATCACAGTAGCAATGAGTAGAAACCATGTCTAGCAGATATAAAACCAACAACAGCATTGCATAGAACTCAAATTTAGAACGCACAGTGAGAGAGCAGCTAGAAAATGATGTTTCAAGCCTTGTTCTTAAGCAAACAAACAAGAAACCTCATTCAGAATTTCTTACTGAAACCCTAATGCCAGTATTTAACATTTATATTTCTAAGTAACTCAGAAGGATGCCTAGTTTGCAGGATTTTCTGTCATCCTTTCAACCTTTGCAGCACCTTTTATCACCTTTGCTGCCTCCAGCCTCTTCCCTGTTCTTGCATGTTTATGTGAGAACTCACTCATCTATAATTTATAATGTGAACCAATATTCAGACGATGGGAACCAATATTCAGTGGATAAAATGGAACCATGAATCGATTAGGTCTTGCCTCCCTACCAATTCATTAAATCCCAACATATATTCCAATTAGACCCAGGTTAAGCAGGTTCTTCTGGGCATTAACAGAAACTGGCATGGAAGCTAGAAGCCAGGAACGTCTAAGTACCTTGCAGACTGACTAGTCTAGCAGATGACCATTGTTTAGACTGCCTTAAAACAAGATCTCAGAAAAACAGAACTTTTCTTTCCCAGACAATAACAAACAATAAAACTCAATTTCTTTCCCAGCCCTGTTGACTAGCTTATCCATGGTATCTTCTGGCTTCTGATACTAATGCCCCCCTCTCTGTTCTATTGTACAGGTGTTTTACATCATCCACCAAGCAGAATATGGAAAAATACACAAAAGCATACTGCTAGACAAGCCAAGTGCATACTCCTCATCCTAGAACCAACTTCAACATCAAAGATGATGCACCATAAACAACTCACATGAGTTCTGTAAGCCCCAGGAAATTTGCTTCTAACAATTATTGAAGGTAAACTTTGTGTCTCATCCATTAAAGCTTTTCTCAATCATCCATTCTTCAGTCAAAAGAATTGTGCAATTAGTCTGATAGCTTACATAAATGGATATGTGAAGCATAGGCAATCATCAGGATCCTCACTTTTTATCCTACTAGCTGTCCACTTTATTTAGAATTATCACCTTTCATTTATTTATAGAACGAACTACGATTGACTCGCTGCCAGCCAACATAGATGGAGCAACATGTGCCACCCCAATCAAAGTTTGGCACAAAACTTTAAATATAGGACCCATGGAATAATAAGGAAACTGAATCAAAATGGAAGCTAAAATATCCATTTTAGAAGAGCTCAAAGGAAACTCAGCATTTTCCATAACCTCATCAACTACCCAGCTTGATAATATCTGTAATTTCATCAATTTTATCAGGGGAAATAAACTCTTTGGGAATAAAAATAATAATTCAAACAAATATCTAAATCAAACGGCCGACACCACGACTCTAAAACTATTGCGGTCAAACCAGCTATTTGGAATCATGGCACGATAATATATCACGAGCACGATAATATAATATGACAACAAAAGACAAACACGAAGGTTTTACGTGGAAACCATTGCAGGGAAAAACCCGCAATTTGAGGAGAAATTACCCGAACCCAGAAAGAATTTTATACCAACCACTTGTGGGATCAGTTGTGTTTCTGAGAGACTGTGCTACCACAAGATATACCTTTTTTCTTAAATTTTTCTTTACACAAAGCTGGCAAATTAGGTATTAGAATCGCGATATCATAAATTATTTTCTTAATTACTCAATTCTGAGATGCTGGTGATCCCTTGCTGTGAGGCTCAGGGACGCAGCTCCACAAACAACTCTCTCAATGATTCATAGCAAAAACAGTCGACACAGCCATTACTCACCACCAAAAACATTCTCAAAATTCATGTGCTTGAACTGAAAACACTCAAGATATCCCAAAAGAGGAAAAAGAAAAAAAAATCAGACATCGAAACAAACAACACTCACATCTTGTTCACAATCCTTTGACGATAATCGGTGCAACTAGGTCCTCAATCCCAGCCGTATCCATGGCCGGCTCCAGCAAACCAGGCTTCCAATTATTAGCATCCATCCAAATCAACTGTCCCCAACAAATCACTGAACAACGCACTGAGATCAAAATAAAAAATCTTGGCTAAGCTAGACAATTCAACCCTAAAACAAAAGTAACTGTCCAGAATCTATGAATGGTTCAAAAAATTGTTATGAGTTTTTTTTTTGTAAAAGATAATTTATGATTATTTTTTTCCTAAAAGATAATTTATGAATCTTTTAAAAATTATATATATTTTTTTATGAATTATATATTATCTTTTTCCAAAAAACAAGATTATACTGTTTTAAAAAAGATATAATTTATGGTGTTAAAAGTACTCTTTTTATAGATTATATATTATCTTTTTGAAAAAAATTTAAAAAAACATAATTTATTAATTGTTGAAAAAATTATTATGAATTCTTTTTTTTCCTAAAAGATAATTTATAAATTGTTCAAAAAATTATATTTTTTTTATGAATTATATATTATCTTTTTCGAAAAACAGAATATATTGTTCAAAAAAGATAAATTTTGAATTGTTCAAAAATTATTATGAATTCTTTTTTTCCTAAAAGATAATTATAGACTGTTAAAAATTATCTTTTTTAATGAATTATATATTATATTTTTTAATAAAAAGAAGAATATATTGTTCAAAAAAAGATAATTTATGAATTGTTCAAAAAATTATCATTTTTTTATAAATTATATATTATCTTTTTTATAGCTGAGAAACGGGTTGGCCCAGCCCATTCGGGCCGTGGGCGAAAATAGGTCGAGCCATTTTGGCCCACATTTATTTAGACTTGACTTTTGGCTAGCCCAACCACATTTGATCTTATTTGTGGGCAAAAGCAGACAAGAGCCACAAAAAATTCTAAAACTTGTAATTTATCTAATTTTTTCATTCTTCAAATAAATAAAAAAACATCACACAAGTATTTTGTAATAGTTAATGAATAAATGATGGAGCTAGACAATATAACAATATTTAAAGTCTTAAATAAACGTAAATAAGTAAATAATGCTAAACATGTCACGCCCCGAAACCCACCCTAAGGCATGTTGTCAGTGCAACTTTCAAACGCCCCGACGAAGGTTTGAAGTGTAACCTGACACTAACCTTTCTTATACTTGGATTTTGTCCAATTACCAATCACATATTCGAATCATCTGTAACCTTCTAAATACATAAATTCTCAAATTCAAAATTTCATGTAATAAAGTACTTCTAAATATTCAAATCTCAATTATGCATGTCATATAAAGTTGTTGAGAATATAACAATATTTGAGATCCTCTCAAATCAACTTTGTATTAATATTATAAAAGGAATGTTCATCCAAGTGACTTTCTCAATTAACTCAAAACCGACATTTCATAAACATGAACTTATGAGTTCAACATGATCTAACATAAAGTTCTAATCAAATCTAATGATGACGAATCTGACTTAGCCATCACTCCTCGCGGAAACTAAAAGTACCTGAAAATATATCAACGAATGGGAGTGAGCTAAAAGCTCAATAAGAAATACTAATACGGTTTCATGGATCAAAAAGTTTTCAATCATATAACAAATAGGAGATGTTTT
This sequence comes from Tetrastigma voinierianum, assembly GCA_016808115.1. NCBI lineage: Eukaryota > Viridiplantae > Streptophyta > Magnoliopsida > Vitales > Vitaceae > Tetrastigma > Tetrastigma voinierianum. Next base: position 34,441 of record JAEQBH010002027.1, on the reverse strand, counting down.
CAGCCCTTACTCAATTCAAAAATGGTTGGAACATTAACAAAATATACTTCAAAACATTCTCATCCATTTCAATCGGTTTCATATCAAAATATATTGACAAAGCAATTTAAGTATCAATTCGATTCAACACTTTCATATCAAATCCAAAATCAAATACATTTCAAATATTTTTACGGTGTCAAATATCAAATGGTGCTTGATTGTAATGAGACTTTTCAAATGGTTGGCTAGCCTCAAATTGTTCCTTTAAAATTGAATGGAACTAAACACTACTAGTACTAGTAGCCTCTAGCCAAACCCCTAGAAGTGGGGTTCCGTCAATTACATTCCACCAGAAAATGCAGTCACCAGCTTCTTATATCCCGTTGACAAGGGCCGAATAGTGTCGACTGTATATCCCGTTGACAAGGAAGTGAAATAGTGTCAACTATTATTCAGTTGACAGACGAATAACCAGAGTCAAATATTTCATTCAAAATTTCAAATTACAAAACATCATATCTCCACATTTTCTTTCGTAACCAAAACAAATCTCAAAAGTACAATCGTACAAACCACTTTTTGATCCATGGATAATCAAATAAATAAAACAAGTAAAACTTTTCATAAACCAAGGTTATATATAATTTAGTTAAAACAATTTTCATCCTCAAATGAAGTAAAACCAAACAATTTTCTTTTTAAAAATCTGCATTAATATCCCTTACGTACATATATATAAAAATAATTTTCAAGAAATACATTATTAGAATCCCTTACCTCAGTACTCCAAAAGCTTTGAAGAGATGTCAAAGAATTCCTTTCCAATCAAATATTTCATAAAATAATAAGGAAGAGACTATACGTCACATTACTTATTTATTCTTAAAACTTTCTAATTTGATATTCTTAACAATTACTATTATTTTTGTTCACCTCAAACATATTGACAATTGTTCAAATGATAACTATTTGATTAGGTAGTTTTACAAATTTATAAAACTCATATTCCTTTGAATCTTATTTTAATAATTTATTTATTTTTATGATCTTATAAATATATGTATTTATTTCCTATAATTGCTAAATAATTATTCTAATCATATTTCATATCTAATAAAATCTCAATCCTTAATAAAATATTTATTTACTAAAATACATATATATTTAAATACTTATCAAACTACTTATATTTATACAAAGAGTGACCTTTCAAATTTGTATCCTATTTGTTTATCATTATTTTCTTTCAAAAGACTGTCCTTAAATACTTTTCATTCTCATACTCAAAGTAATTCAATGTAATACCACAATCCTTATTTTATTTCTTTTTTTTTAAGAACTTGAGAGTGAAAATCTAAATCGACTTCTTGGGTTGATCTAAGTGAAAGAAGATTAAGAATCTACATCAAATAAATCTAGAAAAATAAAATAGGGAAGATCTTACTAAGAAATTTATTCTTCTGAGCCTAGATCAGAAAGTCGTGCGTCCTCTGAATTCTTCATGGGAGAGAAATTCAAAGAAAAATAGAAATGATTTTCTTTTCTTAATTACTCCAATTTATATCTGAGGTATCTATTAAGAAGTTACCTTTTTACCCCTCTTTCATTAATTTATACCTATTATGATTTGTCATTATACCTCTTTCATGTCATTAAATTAGGTAATTACCTATTATGATTTGTCATTATACCTCTTTCCATGTATTATACCTATTTTATTTCAATTTATACCTCTCTTTCATGTCATTATTATTTTCCCTAATTTATATCTATACAAATTCTTGTCATTATTATTTTCCGTAACTTATACCTATACAAATTCCTATCATTATTATTTTCCCTAACTTATACCTATACAAATTCCTAGGTGTTACATTCTCCCCTCTTTTATAAAAGTTTAGTCCTCTAAACTTGACTTACTAGAGTCTTGAAATAATTGAGGATGTTTTTCTCTCATCTCTTCTTCTAACTCCCAAGTGGCCTCTTGGATACTATGATTGCTCCATTGGTTTTATAACTTGACAACGACCGTTTGTAGAACCTTATTCATCATCCACAATTTGAGCGGGCACCTCTTCATAGGTCAAGTCCTCAAAAATCTAAATAGGCTCAACTCACAATGAGAAGCATCGAAACATATTTCCTCAAGGTCGAAGCACATTATGAATCTTAAGACCGGGCACGGGGGCAGGCTTCCTTTATGCGCCTTCTTTCTAATATTTCAAGCGAGCCCTGAATCGGGGGTGAGTTTTCCTTTTCTCCATGATTTTCAACTTCCAAATATCTCAATTTAACTCAATAAGCAACTTTAAAATAACATAATCATAAATTCAAATACCAAATATTACTTGGGATTATCTTCATAACACTGTGTGTACCTTGATTTTCTTCCAAATTCTCTTCCATCTGGATTATCCTTTCAGTAGTCAATTACACAAGTTCATATGTTAATTTTTTTTTTCTCCAATATGATCATAACACATAGGGGATCATAAACTTCAACCATAAACCTTTCTAAAGACATAATCTCATTGCTAGCTTAAAATTATTCTACAAGAAAATTTAACCAAAGGTAAGAACTCATTCTAATTACTTTTCAAATTTAAAACAGTATATCTTAACAAATATTTCCAATTTGCGATTACTTTCCTCGATAGTCATTGGTTTAAGTATGGGAAGCTACTATCAAAACTAACTTAGTGCCGATTTTTTTTATTTTTATTTTTGTGAAGTCCAAATCTAATAAATTAAAATTCTTATTTACATACCATAGAATCAAATATTTCATACATTATCAAAATCTCCTTAAATATGGAAGCTAGTCGATAGAAAAATTATTATACTTTATCCCATTAAACAAACTATCGCAATGAAACATTGTATCATCAACTAAGGTTCTTGATAACCCTATCCTAAAATCCATAGTAATAGTTTTCACTCATTTAGAAATAAAGTAGTTGCAAAGTACTATTAGGTCTTTGATGTAAACCCCATATACGATCACACTAAGCTTCAAAGTCTAAATAATGTAATACCTTACTTCATATCTGACCGTAAAATTCTTTCTTAATAATTAAACTTGCATCCTTTTAGGGTAGATCATAAGCTTAAAGTAATAAATCTCCTTCAAAAGTTGTCCTCCTTATGTCTCCATTATTTAAGACATTAAGTCTGACCTAAATTTCAAGATCTTATTGTCTTGTCATACAAACAATTGTTCCAAAAGTTCAACCAGTTTCAAATAATTTCATATAAGATCTTAATTCTCCAAACAAATTTAGTTGCATTATAATGCTCAACATAAGAACTCTAAAATCCAAAGGTATAACATAGACTTGTAAACATCTCAAATCATATAATAATCGTTTGCGACAACCTTAAATGATTTCCAAGGAATCAATTTTTTTTTCTATTTAAGGCATAAATCACAAGATTCTCATTGTTTTATTAGTCTTGGTGCCTCATCATAATCTCTAAGTAATTGTATCAATATCTTCTATTTCTTATTTTAAAAATCATTTTTAAGGAGACAAAAGACTTCCAAACTCTCATAAACTATGAGTAGATCATAAATAAGAAAAATGTCTTCATAATCTCTAAGTAATTGTATCAATATCTTCTATTTCTTATGTAAAAATCATTTTAAGGAGACAAAGACTTCAAACTCTCATAAACTATGAGTAGATCATAAATAAGAAAAATGTCTTCATATCTTAAGTGCAAAAATCATTTTACTAAACTTCCAAATCATAATAATTAGTTTTCTCTATCTTAAAATTTCAAATGTCTATAAGTATATATCAATTTTCCATGTTACATAAGAACAACATAAATCATAATGAAAAGAAATTAATCAATATAAAAACAAATACTTTACAAACTTAATGAAATAATCAAAATAAGAGTTGCTACCAATTTTCTCTTCAATTCTATGAAGCTATCATCATAGTTATAAGACCCGATCAAACTTAACTTCTTTCTATGTCGGCTGAAAATATAAGACCATCTTTGCAGAATCTCTTAATAATTTATCTCTGTAATAATCAATAAATCGGCTTCAAACTGTAACAATCCTTTCAAAATTTCAAATTGTTTCATCACTAGCTCATCATTGGCTTAAAATACTTAACAACATTTCTAAGCGATAACTACCTTACAGGAGACTTAGCTTATGCGTAACAATTTATCAAAATGATTCCCTTCACAGCTAAACTTCCAGATAGCTTGAATATGGAAAGGCGATATTTTCTAAAACGATAACAAATAAAAGGTAGTAAGCTCCTTAATTCATCCTCAAATCAAACAAAACCTTAATGTTTAAGGGTATTAAGTCAATTCAATATTCTTCTTATGTCGTCATAAAATAACTTCAAACCATCATATTGTCCATAATGACATGTCTACGAAGAAGTGACAAATTCAAATCATAATTCATATTGATAAAAAGTATATTCACTAAACCAACAAACAAAACAAAGGCAAGAGTGTAGTGAACTTTAACTAGTCACCAAGAAATCAATTATCTAACATACATTTGTAAAGAATGCTAAAGTGCACAAATGATAAGAACTATCTGGCTAACAGTCGCCAACTATCCTATGAATAAGCAAGCAAGTTCCCATTAAGATCATAAACCTATAGCTACGATACCACTGTCACGCCTGAAACCCACCCAAGGGGCATGACATCAATTCACCCTCGAGCCTTCGACTGAAGGTTTGAAGTGTGAAATGACACTAACCTTTCTTATGCTTCCAGATTTTTGTCCAATTACCAATCACATATTCGAGAGAAAATCGCAACCTTCTAAATACATAAATTCTCAAATTCAAAATTTCATGCCAATAAAAATTACTTCTAAATATTCAAATTTCAATTGTAATGTCATATAAAGTTGTTCGAGAAATATAACAATATTTGAGATCTCTCAAATCAACTTTGTACTAATATAAAAGGAAATGTTCATCAAGTGACTTTCTCAATTAACTTTCAAAACCCAACATTTCACATAAACATGAACTTATGAGTTCAACATGATCCAGCATAAATTCTAGTAAATCTAGCGTAATGAATCCACAAACCTTGGCACTCATATGGAAGCTAAGAAATCTGCAAATATATCAATGAATGGGGTGAGACTAAAAGCTCGATAAGAAATATATCTGATTTCATGGATCAAAAGTTTTCAATCATATAACAAATAGGAGATGTTTTCATTAAAACTTTTGATTCAAAAATAGTTGGAATTTATTAACAAAATATACTTGTTCTCAAATCTATTTCAAATCAGTTTCATATCAAATGTGATCTAAACAATTTCATATCAAATTTCGATTCAAACACTTTCATATCAATATCCAAAATCAAATACATTTCAAATATATTTTTCTATGGTCATTAAATATCAAATGATGTCCAGTCATGTGAGACTTTCAAATGGGTGGCTAGTCGCAAGTTGTTCCTTTTAAGGTGGATGGAACCAAAGCATCACGGAAATGTAGTAACACCAACGAACGCAGAAATTTGGGGTTCAAATCGGTTACCTTCCCCACCAAGAAAATGTAAAGGTCAACTATTATATCCCGTTGACAAGGGCCGAATAGTGTCAACTATTATATCCCGTTGACAAGGGCCGAATAGCGTCAACTATTATTCCCGTTGACAGGGCCAAACTAACCAGAGTCAAATATTTCATTCAATATTTCAAATTACAAAACATCATATCTCCACATTTTCTTTCGTAACCAAAACAAATCTCAAAAGTACAATCATACAAAACTACTTTTTTGATCCATGGATAATCAAATAAATAAAACAAGTAAAACTTTTCATAAACCAAGGTTATATATAATTTAGTTAAAACAATTTTCATCCTCCGTAAGTAAAACCAAACAATTTTCTTTTTAAAAATCTGCATTAATATCCCTTACGTACATATATATAAAAATAATGAATTTTTCGAAAAGTTGTATTAGAATCCTTACCTCCAAGGAGTACTCAAAGCTTTGAAAGAGCTAATCGAGAAGAATTTCACCTCAACAAATATTTATCCTAAAATAATAATAAGGAAGAGACTATCATCATTCTTATTTATTCTTAAAACTTTCAATTTGATATTCTTAACAATTATATTATTTTTGTTCACCTCAAACATATTGACAACTATTCAAATGATAACTATTTGAATTAGGTAGTTTACAAATTTTATAAAACTCATATTCCTTTGAATCTTATTTTAATAATTTATTTTTATGATCTTATCAAATATATGTATTTATTTCCTATAATTGCTAAATAATTATTCTAATCATATTCCCATATCTAATAAAATCTCAATCCTTAATAAAATATTTATTTTCAAAATACATATATATTTAAATACTTATCAAATACATATATTTATACAAAATTCGACCTTTCAAATTTATCCTGTTGTTTATCATTATTTTCTTTCAAAATTATCATGCAATCTTTTTCATTCTCATACTCAAGTAATTCAATATGACACCACCAATCCTTATTTTATTTTATTTCTTTTTTTTTAAGGAGCGAGTGAAGGAAATCTAATCGACTTCTTCGAGGTTGATCCTAGGCGAAAGAAGATTAAGAATCTACATCAAATAAATCTAGAAAAATAAAATGAGGAAGATCTTACTAAGAAATTTGTTCTTCAAACCACTAGATCAAAAAGTCATCGTCCTACGAAATTCTACCCGCTAGGAGAAATTCAAGAGAATAGAAATGATTTTCTTTCTTACTCCAATTTATACCTGAGGTATCTATTAAGAAGTTACCTTTTTACCCCTCTTTCATTAAATTATACCTATTATGATTTGTCATTATACCTCTTTCATGTCATTATACCTATTTTATTCCCAATTTATACCTCTTTCATTTCATTAGAACAATTGATACCTATTATGATTTACAATAAATTTATACCCATCTTTTCATGTCATTATACCTATTTTATTTCCAATTTATACCTCTTTCATGTCATTATTATTTTCCTTAATTTATATCTATACAAATTCCTGTCATTATTATTTTCCGTAACTTATACCTATACAAATTCCTATCATTATTATTTTCCCTAACTTATACCTATACAAATTCCTAGGTGTTACAAAACATCATTATAAATTTATAACCAAACTAACTAATAGTTATTAAGCAACTAAGTACAACCACGTAATAGTAGAATTAGCAGTATCAACCACAAATCAACTTCAAAGTGTCATGATAAAATGAAACATCAAATTGTAAACATGTCAAAGTTTAATAAACAAGACTAAGAAACATGTTCATATTCAAAGTACTAAAAAAACATAATGTGACAAATAAATGATATCATAAAAACTACAAATCAAAGTTTTAAATGAAATCCACTATCCATAATCTTCATCTTCATCAGTAAAGTCACCATAGGGTTTTGAAAAAAAAAATTCACCAATAGGCGAGATGAGCCCACAACACAAGGGCTCGAGTATGATCATAGACAAAAAAATTATATATATATATATATATATATATATATATATATATATATATATATATATATATATATATATATATATATATATATATATATATATATATATGTCATTTTTAAACAGTGTAATTAAAAAAATTCGAATGTCCAGGCTATTGACCTAACTTGGATAAAGGCTGCTTGGTCAATTCGGGTCGGACCAATAGGCCCAGATTCTATTTGGACTACTAATTTCATGGCCCGACCTCCAAAATATTGGGCCGGCCCATTGGGCTCGACCCATATTTTCAACTTAATCTTTTTCAAAAAAAAAAAACAAAGAATATATTGTTTAAAAAGATAATTTATGAATTGTTCAAAAGAAATTATATAAATTCTTTTTTTTTTTCATAAAGATAGTATGAATTGTTCAAAAAATTATCTTTTATTTTTATTTTATAATTATATATTATATACATTTTTAAAAGAATATATTGTTCAAAAAAGATAATTTATGGTGTTCAAAAAATTATCCCTTTTTTTGGAAATGATTAGATTTCATTTTAAATGGATAATATGAAAGAATATATTTTAGGAATATTTGTTTCATAAATTAATTGGAGGGGTATAAATTAGATTAATAAATGTATACCAAAAAGAGGAAAAAAACCATACACAAATATATAATGTCGTTGTTCAGGCAACGACAATTGCTTTCAAAAAAGATAAAGCCGCTGTGCAAGACAGTGGCAATTGAAATTTAATGATGAAACTGCTATTCAAGACAACCACATTTGCCAATTCAAAACTAATTTTGTAATTTTTTTTAAAGAGTATTTTAATAAATAAAAAAAACTCCACTTGTTGAAGGTATGGGAACATCATGTCCCAAAATAATATTTTTAAGAAAAAAATTCCCAAAAAATTATTTTATCACATCATGTGAATATGATTTTAAATTTGTTCAAAAATTAAAATTATAGTCAGTAACTACGATTTTAGGCTTAAAGTTAAAATCATGGTTATTTATTTTAACCAATATTTTAAAAACCAAACCGATCACAAAAGCAAGAAAAGTTGTCAGTTCCTTGGTTCAACAATCAGACAAATGACATCATAAAATATAATTTATATTTATTTAAGGCTTTAAATAAATTATTGCTACCTGACCACCTTTAGTGTAAAAAAAAAGTCACCATAAATTTATAAGGGTAGTGATTTTTGGATGGGTTACAAGGAATGGAAGAAAGTGGGTAGTGGGTGTGTATGTTATTTAACTTTTACACTTTCAAAGTTTACCTTTAAGAACTTTCTATTTTTTGAAATGGTGTCTGCCACCATGGTATCGCTAAGCATTTTCCTTTAAATAAATATCACATAAAAAATATAAGTGGATTCATTTAAGGCTTTAAATGCTTGGATTTATTTAGGTACTTTAAATAAGTACCACATAAAAAATATAAGGGGTTCATTTAGGGCTTTAAATGCTTGGCCGTTATTTAGAACTTTAAATCCTTGGATATGAGACAAAAGGTACGACTGAATGGAGGGAATTATCGATTCATACGTCCCACGTCCAATGATAGGCCGAAAGCGTGATGTGTAAAATGTGTACGCTTATGTGTGCAAGTGCATGTGTCGCCTCAAGTAATATAGTGTACCTAAGTACGGATATCGATCCACAGGGAGAAGTGCGTTGACTACTGAAATTGGTCTTATAATATTATCTGGACTTAAACTCTGAATTTCTATTAACTAACGTGCATGATTAAAACTAAAGCTAAATTAATGTGTAGAATTACTCTACTTGTAAAGACTAGGGATTTGTCTCCCCCTGTCACTTTTGATGGATCATTACATATAGGAATTACTACTCAGTCTATTAATGACTTCTTGATGACGGGGTGATCATGCCTACGAGATACCCCCTCTCGAGGTATATCCGCTTATCTCGCCAGTAGGGTTGGGTGCATATCTTCCCCGACCCAATACTCAGGCGGCAAATGAGCAAACCACTAATCGCCCTTTTTCGGGATCGAGATATCTACATTCTGGGTTGGCGAAATTCGCTCTGCCGGATCCTAAGTCTTTATCTCTCGATCTCTCGGATACCCGGCATGATCATGCCAAATGTTGGCGGAGACATCACCATGTATTTAAATCACGGATATAAAGACAATCGTACAAATCATAAATAACTTAATAATATTTGTTTAAACTTTAATCCATTCGATTGTGACGAGGGTTAGCAAAACCATAGATAGAAATCTAGAACATCTTTGGAATTGAATATACACATAATCAATCTATCAATCATCCATAGTTTATCGAAAGGAAAATGCAAAAAAGAAGTGTCTTCTCAGTAATCTATCCCACTTCTTTGCTATGTTTCCCGCCTTTAAATCCTCACGTTCTTCGATCCCCCGAAATTAGGTCTCCCCTTGCTTTTAATGATGCTGGCGTAGAAATCGTGGTGACGTCGCGACATCTCAATGTCGCGACATTGTGACGTCGCGATGTTGGGTCACTTGTTGACCTTCCTGCAGTGACCGAGGCGTCGCGGCAGTAGGTTGCCAGTATTTCCCTGCTTCTTTTGTTTAGCTCGAATTGCCCCGAAACCACCCTACGAATCACCAATTCACAAAACTCCAGAAATCAGATTTTGGGCTATAATGCACTTATTTAAATGTAAAATCAACTAAAAACATAAAAGCGGTGTGGGAACTAATCTTAGTGTTTTAGGCACTCATCATCCAAACAAAGATAGATGATGTATTTGTGACTTTAAATATTGAACTTGGTGAAAGTAAACTGGAATGAAGGTGAAAATTCGATTTTTAAGACATTAATTTTAACTTTAAGTCTAAAATCATATCAATTACAGTTTTAACTTTTTGAAAAATTTAAAAACATAGTCATCAACTAAGATTTTAATGATGTGACAAAAAGAAACTAGTTTGGTCCCACAGAAAATGCCTCACTAATGACACGTGGCCTTTTCCGATTGGCTAATGTGGTTAAAAACAATGAAAGAAAGTCTACTGCTCTTGATTGCTACCCTATTGTGTGGGTGACTTGTTTTCTAACAGTCTGACCACGCCTCAAATTTGTTGCATGGTCTTTTTTTATTTTTAATTAGAGATTTTGTATGAATTCAGATGTGGATTTTTTCAAATCTACTTATGACATTTATATACCATCACTCTCTAATAAATAGTCTTCAATATAAATGTTTATATAATTCTCAACATTTTTCTTATTTTTATATAGATTAAAAACAATGATGGTGTCATATTCGATGAAAAAAAAATCTGATAATAATTGGGCCATCTTTTAATTGGTTTATCAGATAAAAAATATTAGATTTTGGTCGCTTTTAATCATTTTCTTTTTATGATTGACTATTCTATTTCTTTTCCTTTTAATATGTATTGACTCACCTTCATTTGATAAATTCAAATATGTTGACATGTGTAGAATCCACTTAAATTAATACATCGTACTCTTGTTAAATATTTATCATCTACAAGAATTTGTAGAAAATTTTCTTTTCTAAGTTATTTAGAATATTTGATTTTGGGTTGATATAATTCTTGACACCTTTCTCGTATTTAGTTATAAAAAGATTATACAAAGGTAAATGATATGATTGCTTTTAATTAAGCTTGTATGATTTTCAAATACTTTCTATTATTAGAAAAAGAAAAAAAAATGTTATAGATCAAGAAGGAAGATGGATAAATTTTGAAGGCATTGACTTTTCTAAAGAGCTTCAAGACTCTCTGTTTGGATAATGCACCGATCTGGTTTTAATCGATAAGCTGAGACTTGAACCATTTCTCATAAATATCCTAGTACTCCTGATACCCTCCTTTTCCCATTTGGAACTTTATGCTTTTTCATTCGAGGAAAACACGTAGCACAAGCCTTGGGTGCAAAAGTTGAAGAAGTTAGGAGAGAATTGATGTGTACATTGAACACGTCGGAAGGTGAAGTGTGTTTGGATACAAATGTGAAACTCCGAGAAAATCCTAATTTTCTGAAAAAGGGTAAAATGGTAATTTCGGTCAAAATCAGGAGATTTTAGATCTCGAAGGACGGGAACGGACTTCATAGATTGGAATCGTCTCCACAAAATCCCCCAACTACCGTCGAATTCGGAGTCGAATTTCACGCGTTTTCCAGTTTCATGAGGGTAGTCACGAGACACTTGACACATTTTGAGTGGCTCAAGAGGTGCCATGTGTCAAGTGTAGAATTAGTCAAACATGAGCTCAAGTGTGGGCCATGGGTGGACACATGGCATGATGTCATTGGATGAAAATCCACAGTGGGTGTATAAAAGGATAAGGTGTAATCCCATGAGCTAATAGAAGATTGACATGTGGCAAGTGAGAGGACCCAAATCTTGACTCCTCTCTTCTCCCTACGGTTTGGGAGGGAAAATTAGAGAGAGAAAAGGAAGGAGAGAGAAAAGAAGGGATTTTTAGAGAGAGTGTCCAACTTCTCTCTAAATTTCTGATGTCCGAGCAAATCGAATTGATGAGGCAAGCAAAGTTGCTCCCCACGACAAGAGCTACGCGTGGGCACCGGTTTTGTGGAGTTTCGACAACTCCGGGAGGTAGGGGTTTTCTCCTACTTGATTTAATCCTTGTTTAAGAGCCTTGTTAATGATTTGGATTGTATGAGGTCGTGAGAGGCCGTTTGAGTAGTCTCGAAAATTGGGACTACATCTTTGGGATTTTCGGGACCCGTTTTGGGCCGATTCAGGCGATCTCGGTTGAAAATGGTCCTTGTTATTGTCTTGGATGTGTGTTATAAATTGTGGTTGGGGTGCTTGGGGTGAAATGGCGGTAATTTCGGTCCTCAGGAGAGGGACGAATCTTTAGGAAATTTTGGAGTAGTTTCGGGACAGCCCACATATATTTAGGCCCCCATTTAAAACATTCCGAGTTGATTGGTTGGACTGAAATTGTCCATGTGTTGTTTAAGAAAAATATTGTTTAGAGTGAATGGCAATTTGTATTAATGAAGCAATTGTTAATGCATGTAATTTAATGTGTTAACATGATGGTTAGATTATATGAGATATAATTTTGTGTGAGCCATTGGAAATTGGGTATTTATTACATGTGAGCTAATTTTGATGTTATTGCTATGAATAAATAACATGTGGTTGGTATGTGAATTTTATCAATCTATGCATGATTGATATATTGGCATGCATTGTATGAAAATGGCATAATGCATTTCATATGCACCAGGGCAACCTAGATTAATAGGTGTGAGTGCATGACGTGAAAGAAAATAAAAAGGAAAAATGGTTGTGAAAGGAATTTCAATGAAGATTTTCCGAAGAATTGCCTTGGAGGATTGTCGGCCGAGTTCACGTCGGAGGGCCCTTGGCCAGTTTGAATTACCAGCAATTCACCTCAAAGGGTTGTCAATAGATTTTGCAGCTTCGGTAGTATGTTTTTCGAGAACAAAAACCTTTTGTTTTGAAAACGGTGTTTTTCTCACACTTGGTTTGACGTGTGAGGAGTGCGTGAGAGATTTCGAGACATGGGAGTGGGTGGGTCACATTCTCATCTATATCATGTAGACATTTGAGTAGGGACTTGCATGTTTTACTTGAATGTGTTTGGTTGCCATTACATGTGCACTTAGGTGGGGAGTAATCCATGTAGGATAATTCCACTACTAGGCATTGCTCACCCTGTCGAAGGAAATTTTTTTCAGGTACCGAAGGTTCACTTGTGGATGGAACGCATCCGAGGTCTTAGAGACGAAGAAATGACCATATATGGCCTTGTTATGCATTTTGTAAAAATATGGGTAAAAGACCCAGTTTTGGGTAATTGTAAATTTACTCATTTTTGTATAAAATATACATTTTTGTGAGTATGGATGTATGGGCCAATGTGGCCATTTTACTCAGGTATGGGTCTCATGATATGAGACATAGGTATTCCGTAGGTTAACGATGATCAACGGGACCCTCGGGATTTGGGGCGTCACAACAAAGAGCGTGGGAAGCGCACGTTTCCCAACGTGTCTACAGTGCATGCTGCCCTGACGACACATTTAATGTGCCCGTTGATGTTTTTTCCCTATATATAGGGGTTGGGCTCCAAGTGCTGTTCCTTTTACGATTTCATAAAGCTCTTTTCTTATTGCGTTTTCTTTCTCCCTATGGCAAACTTTTCTTTCAAAAGGAATCATCGATCCCGCCGACAACTTCGACTTTCCAATGAGTTTTTGCAACTCAAATCTCATTTGTTGGCCTTCTTTATGTTATTATTTTTATTTTATTTTTTTTTATGGCTCTGTTTGTTGAGTTTTTTTGGTTAAAAAGTTTTTGTTCCTTTTTGAGGGTGCAATCATCATTTGCCAGATGGGTTCTACTGATGATATTGTAGGAGGTGTGTGGGACATTCCCAGGTTTGGGGACATCCCATTAGGTTCTGTGAAGGTTCCTAGTTCAGGGATCTTAGGTCTTGTTACTAGTGGGTTTATTGAACCTCCAAGGGGGATTTCTTTTGTCTTTGAGGTTTTATCTCCTTCATTTGCTTAATGGGCCTGGCGATCCCCTTTTTCAATTTGTTTGCTGTGTAGAACTATAAAACCCCGTGAAAATTTTAAATTTGAATTTTTCAGATAAAAATGGGACAAAATTGTAGTTTACCGGAATAGTCCGGAGAAAAGTTTTGATTTTTCTAGATCTCGGATGATGAAACGGATTGCACCGTTGGAATCGTCTCACGAATCTAGCTACCCAGTCGAATTTCGTTGAATTTCGAGATAGTCGGAATTTCACTTATTTCGAGGCAACGGGTGTCGAGCGACAGATGACAAGCCATGTGGATGACACATGGCAAGCCATGTGGGTGACACATGGCAAGCCATGTGAGTGACACATGGCAAGCCATGTGAGTGACACGTGGCAAGCCATGTGAGTGACACATGGCAAGCCATGTCAGTGACACATGGCATGCCATGTGTCAACATGCATAATAATAGCTCCTTTGAACTATATAAGGGGGGCTTCACGCAGAACATTCATACAAGCAGAAGTGACAAGCTTCGGTTCGTGGGGTATTATGGGGAGAAGGAGGGGGGGGGAAGGGAAAAGAGAAAGGGAGGAAAGGAGAAGAGAAATGGAGGAAAGGAAAGGAGAAAAGGAGGAAAAGAAAAGAAAATGAAAGAAGAAAAGAGAAGAAGAAATAGGAGGAAGAGATGAAAAAGAAAGAGGAAAAGGAAGGAGTGTTGCGCGGTGGCGGGGCCACGGATGACAAGAACACAGGCTGCGCTGCAAGTAGGTTTCCTCCCTACTCGGTTATTTTGCGCCTAGGGACCGTGTAATGGCCTACGGGGTTTAGATTCGGTTTTCTAAGTGAGATTTGCCATGTGTGGTTTGTTTGTGATTGTGTGATGGTCAAAGACCGGTTTCATAGGGTTTTAGGACTGTCTGAAATAGAACATTGTGTTTCGGGACAGCAAAATCCCGAGTAGAATGGCAAACAGGGGTGTGCCCAAATTTCCGCACAACCTTGTGAATCGGCTGCGTCAAGTTTTGAGGACCATAACTTTCTCATCCGAACTCTGATTTGCGCGTTCTTGGACTCCTCTTTTGAAATCTAAATCGAGTCTAGAAATTTAATAAGATAAGTACTAAGCTAAAATGTAAATTTGAACATTAGTGCGGAGTAACGGATAGTTGAGGAATGGTCCGTTCTAGTTTTCAGAACTTCTATTTTCGGAACCGGTTGCTGCATAGAATGCTTGGGATTGCATATGGCACGAGCAAAGAGGTGCGTGTTGGATGTTTTATTGTAGTGTTGCAAAACTAGGCTTTACGGACTAAGTCAGTTATTTCTTATGCCAAGCATGGCCGGATTATGGCGGGGAATGGCTAATGTGTGTTATTGCCATAGGATTCAATGACATACTAAATATGTGTGAAATTATGTGACATATGTGTGATGAAGATGGAAATAATTATGCATTGGGTATGATTGACACACTATGTCTCGGCCTGGGGAATATAGTTATAACATTACTTGCCTAAGTAATGGTTGGAATTATGTTAAAACACACTTGAATGATGTGTTGACATGAATGACGAATGATAAAAAGATGTAGTGCATGCTTATGCCGATGTCTTGATTTGAATGTATGGAATATTAACATGACTGCATGTATGCTGATGTTAAACTGAATATATGGAATGTTGTGTGCATTAGACATGAGTGTTCATAGCACACACATAGTGTGTGGTGTAGAATGTCCATGTAGAGGTCTTCACACATTGGTCATGGGTTTGAGTGCAGTAGCACAAATTGCATTGCATTGGTGTGCGGTAACACCGCGTACATGGAGTGTGGCCCATGGTACTAGTTTGGCAGCTGCGTTTGTGAATTGTGGGCTTGGAAATGGGACGAAGTCGATTGAATTTCATAGTGTCGAAAATGGAAAATGAAATGTGTCGGGCGTAGCAAGTAGGGGTCGATACCCCCTCGGGTGGCACGAAGCACAGTTAGGCAGTATCCGCCGTTGGCTTCGAAAAATGTCGGAGGGTGTAAAGACCAGCGGTGAGACCTCGAAAGTTATGTTGCCCAAAAGGACCGCGAAGCGATTAAATAAATATCATAGACTCACGGGTTGTGAGATAGAGATCGGGGCCCGACTTCATTATTGGTTCCCATTGCTTTTTGCATTAGGTGGTGGGGTTGGAGGTTGACGGTACTTGGGGCATGTAGAGTGTCGTCTCATACATGCATGTAGTTTTTCCATGATAGGACAACATGCACGGATTAGTTGTTGGTTTGACTATGAAATGATCATTGCATGTGCACCTGGTGGAATAGCCCTAGTAGAGTTTATCTCTCTTTGGGGCGTTAGCTCACCTCGTCGTGGGACCCCTTTTCAGTCTGAACAATATTAGCGACAGCCGCTCCTTAAAGGCGGGATTATGAAGGGGGCGAACTGTAACCTTGATTCTTTGTTGTGTATATATTAGAGCGAACTAGTTTTAATATATGTTTTGTATTAGGAGTGATGTAATAGCTCTTGGATCTATAGAAATGTATGGTCTTGTAGCATGGGCCCAGTATGGATGATGGGCCCTGTCAAGTCATTTGCTCATGTATGGAATATCATGATATGAGACACGAGGTTTCGCAGGTTGACGGTGAGGTGGCGGGACCCCGGGTTTTGAAGTGTCACAGCTTGGTATCAGAGCATAGGTACACAAGTACCTAGGGCTTGAGGGACTTGGGCTTAGGCCATGGTCATTAAGGTATAAGAGCATCACAGCTTGGTATAGCTTGTTGTCGGAGCTTGGGTTAGAATTACCTAGTGCTCGGGAAATTGATATCCAAATCATAGTTTGGTATCAAGGTCTAGGTAGGAGGTTACCTAGGAGTCCACGGGATAGGATTAGATCACAACATGCATTATGTGTTTTCTTGTTTATGCTTTGATTGTATGTGCGTGATTGTGTGTACAAATTACGTGAATTATATACGTGGTAGGATGTATATAAGAAATGCGAACACTAGGGTTGAGAAACGTAACCTTAGGAGTTCGGGAAACGAACAGATGGTTTGGGAAATTAAGTCTATTATTGGTCGGCATGTGCGCTAATAGTTGGACACAAAAATGATTCTAAACTTGTTGTTTGACTTGTGTAGATGGCAAGTAGAGAGAGGACGAGTGTAGGAGTTGTCCATGAGGCGATGGTGGAAGCCACCACCTGGCCCACGATCAGTGAGCCTTCGTAGAGTCCATGGGTCTTTGCGTGCCGCAGTACACGCGGTGATGCAAGCTAGAGGTCGAGGAGGTGCGATGGCCTCCAGGTTCAAGGCACATCATCCGCCGACGTTCAGGGGAGGAGGGGACCCGATGGTAGCCGACCATTGGTTCCGTCAGATTGAGAGGATTTTCCGGGCTATGGAGATCACCTCGAATACTACTCGGATTACGCTGGCTTCATTCCGGCGGTGAGATCGGTCTGGTGGGAGTGGGTCACGACTTCCAGGGACTTGGAGACTATGACATGGGATGATTTTCGCAGACTATTCATAGGGAAGTACTTTCCGGCTTCTACTAGACATGCAAAGGCTCAAGAGTTCCTTGAGCTGAGACGAGGAGACGACCAGGCGTACTCGATGCATTAGCCAGTTACGAGAGGTGGCACGTTTCGGGGATGATTATGTGTGGCGACCAAAGGTCGAGGAAGTTCGAGATAAGTGAGATTCCATCGGGGCAAGATTGTAGGACATAACCTGCAAGATATGGACTTGATGGTCAATGCAACATGATCATTAAGCGAGGTAGATGGCTCGTAGCATCGGGATCTGCGGTGTTAGTGATAAGAAGAGGGAGCCAAGCTTCTTCTTCAGGCTCGGGAAATAAGCAAAGGACACGTTCCACGAGGGGGTTTCAAGGGCGGGGCCCGGCCAGCGGGGCAGGCTGGAGTCCAGGTTGCACGGTCAATTTGGGAAGATGACATGTTTCCAGCGCCATCGGTAGGGACACATGAGGCGAGGTGTCCTCGGATCTGAGGGGTTTCAAGATCGGGGGACACCCACGGTCCCCGTCATCATTAGGACATGAGCAGACTCGGTATGTTTCCTTCTTACGGCCGCGGGCGGAGGAACATGTATCGATCTCGAGGAGTGTGACACGAGGCATCGAGTGTTTCACGAGACGGCCCGAGGGCGAAGTATGGGTCGAGTCAAGGCGAGTGTAGGGACTTGGGGGCTCGGGGCGTGTCTACTCCATTACTCCGTAGGCTGAGGCAGCAGATCAGTCAGTGATTTAGGGTACGTTTCAACTCTTTCTCCTATGGGCAAGGGTGTTATTTGACTCAGGTGCATCACATTCCTTTATTACTGCATCTTGTGTGAGAGTATTGGGCTTACAGGTTGAGACCTTAGACGAGCCATTGCATGTGAGTTCTCCTCTAGGGACTAAGGTGATAATTGATCGGATATGTCGAGGATGTGAGTTAGAGATCTCTAGTATTCTACTCACAGTGGACCTTCGGGTCATGGACATGTCAGAGTTCGAGGTCATCCTCGGGATGGACTGGTTGACGGCACATCGGGTTGTCATAGATTGTGACCGTATGAGAGTTACCGCCTACACACTAGACGGTACTTGTGTTGTGTTTCAAGGGAATAGGCACGATGTTTCACCCCATACTATGTATGATTCACGATGGCACGGGCAGTTGACAAGTTGGCTAGCTAGCCTTACCCTGGAGGATGAGGTGAGACAGGATATGAGTGAACCTCGGGTGGTTTGCGAGTACGAGGATGTTTTTCCAGAAGAGCTACCGGGATTACCTCCACCGAGGGATGTAGACTTCCGCATTGAGTTGCATCCTGGTACGTCACCCATTTCTATGACTCCACATAGGATGGCGCCGGTTGAGTTGCAGGAGCTCAAGGTCCAGATACAGGAGTTATTGGGCAAGGGTTTCATTAGATCGAGCACTTCACCATGGGGCGCTCAGTTCTATTTGCAAAGAAGAAGGATAGACCCTTACGACTATGCATCGATTCTGAACAGTTGAATAGGGTTACGATCAAGAATCGGTATCCATTACCAAGGATTGATGACTTGTTTGATCAGCTGAGAGGGGCGCGAGTCTACTCAAGATAGACTTTGTGCTGGTTACCCATCAGTTGAGAGTTAGGAATGAACATCCCTAAAACGGGTGTTCGGAATGTTGGGCACTTTGAGTTTACGGTGATGCCCTTTGGATTGACGAATGCACCGGCAGCATTCATGGACCTCATGAATAGGGTGTTCCAACCTTATTTAGATCAATTTGTGGTGGTCTTTGTTGATGACATCCTAATCTACTCCCAGTCGGAGGTGGAGCATGAGGATCAGCGAGAATCGTACTCTGACTTTTGAGGATCATCAATTGTATGCCAATTTCAGTAAGTGTGAGTTTTGGCTTACTAAGGTGGGTTGCTTAGGACACGTGGTGTCAACTTCAGGCGTGTCAGTAGACCCTAGGAAGGTTGAGGCTGTGATGAGTTGGGAGAAGCCGAAGTCAGTCTTTGAGATTCATAGTTTCTTGGGATTAGCGAGGGTATTCTGAGAGGTTTATAGGATTTCTCCACGCTAGCGCCCTATGAATTGACCGGAAGGAGGTCAAGTTTGTGTGGGATGACTCATGTGAGCAAGCGTTCTGGGAATTGAAGAGGAGGCTTACTTCAGCTCCTATTCTAATAGTCCCGGAAAGGGGACAAAGGTACACATTGTACTATGATGCTTCGAAAGACGGACTGGGATGTGTTCTGATGCAGTCCAGGAAAGTTGTGGCTTATGGTTCTTGGTAGTTGAAGAATCACGAGCAGAATTACCCCACGCATGACATGGAGTTGGCAGCCATAGTCTTCGCCCTAAAGATTTGGCGCCATTACTTATATGGTGAGCAATTTGAGGTGTTTTTAGACCACAAAATTACGAATGCATCTTCACCTTGTGAAGACCTCGGCATGGGCGTAGGTGGATGGAGTTTTGGAAGATTATGACTTCACTTTGCATTACCATCATTAAGAAGGAAAATATAGGTGGTGATGAGCTTAGCCCAGAAAGTCATAGGGAGTATTGGCTAGTATAGCTTCCCGGGAGTGGATGCTCGGGACGATGGAATAGATTCGGTTAACGATCACGATGAGCAGGCTTAGGGTACCTTAGGAAGTTTGATTGCTACGCCGTTTCTACTAAGCAGAGTGATAGAGTCCCAGGGGCAGGATGCAGAACTAGTATCCATCAGGGACCCGAAATGCGGTCTCGAATGCGTGAGACGGTGAGCCATCCCACCTGAGATGGTAGTCTTCCCGGTATAGGAGGCCGAGTTGTGGTCCCTAGTCGACGGGAGGTGAGGAGGAGATCCTCGGGGAGTTCCATTGCTCCCGATTTGCTGTGCATCAAGTGGCGCAGATGTATCATGACCTTAAATCTTGGTATCAACGGGCGGGATGAAGAGGCATGTCGGGGATTTTGTCCGACGGTGTCTCACGTGCTAGCAGGTCAAGGCTGAGCACCAGAGGCTAGCAGGGCTACTCCAGCCATTAGAGATAGTAGAGTGGAAGTGGGAGCACATCATGATGGACTTTGTGACTCACTTGCCACAGACATCGCAGAAACATGATGCGGTGTGGGTTATAGTGGACCGACTCACCAAGTCGGCACATTTTCTGGTCGTGCAGATGACCTTCACACTGGAGGAATTCTGCAGGTTGTATATACGGGGAAATAGTACGGTTGCATGGAGTGCCAGTCTCTATAGTATCGGATCGGGATCCTCTGTTTACGGCTTAGTTCTAGAAGAGTTTCTAAAAGGCCATGGGGACACAGCTGTCGATGAGTACCGCTTTTCATCCTCAGACGGATGATCAATCAGAGCGGACTATTCAAATTTTAGAGGGCACGCTGCGAGCATGCGTCCTGTATCTCAAGGGTAGCTGGGAGGAGCACTTGTCCTTGGTAGGGGATTTGCTGCAATAACGATTATCGGGCGAGTATTCAGATGGCGCCCTATGAGGCTCTCTATGGGAGGCCATGTCGATCACTGATATGTTAGACAGAGGTGGGAGAGAGCTCCATCACTGATCCAGATTTGATTAAAGACACCTCAGAGAAGTTGGGTATGATCCGGAAGCGTCTCCTTATTGCTCAGAGCCGGCAGAAGAGTTACGCTGATATATGACGACGACCTCTAGAGTTCGAGGTGGGTGATCATGTCTTCTTGAAGGTGACGCCTAAGAGAGGTGATCGGTCGACAATGAGGGAAGCTATCGCCGAGGTGCATTGGACCGCCCGAAGGTACTTTCGGCGGGTGGGCAGCGTTGCGTATCGATTCGCGCGTTGCCGAGGTTTGTCACTGGCGTTCGTAAAGGTATTTCACGTCTCTATGCTCTGGAAGTACACTCGAGATCCGACTCATATGAGTGGATTGGGGTGAGCTTGTTGTTGATGCGAATGGGACCTTCGAGGAGGGACCGGTGCATATCATGGATGGCGAGTAGGTTTGTGTGGCGAGAAGGCCAGTGAGGCTTGTAAAGGTGTTATGGTAGCAGGGGTCGGAGGCGACATGGGGCGCGAGGGACACGGAGTGCTGGCGTCAGCTATCCTTCTTGTTCGAAGGGAAGGTCGTTTTCGGTCATTAATGTTTTACATGAATTGCATATGCATGTTTGAATGTGTATGTATCACGAAATTTAGGAACCCGAAATTATTTTAAGGGAGAGTATAAAACCAGTGAAAATTTACCCAGAAATTTGAATTTTTAGATAAAAGCAGGCAAGTATAGTTTCTTTGGAATGTGGTGGAGAAAAGTTAGTACTTTTCTAGATCTCGGATGGTGAAGCAGTTACTGCGGATTGGAATTGTCTCACGAGAAATCCTAGCTGCAGTCAAATTTCGTTGAATTCCAAGATAGTCGAATTTCACGTATTTCGAGGCAACGGGTGTCGGGCGACACATGGCGAGCCATGTGAATGACACATGGCAAACCATGTGGGTGACACATGGCATGCCATGTGTCAACATGCATGGCTCCTTTGAAGCCTATATAAGGGGCTTCACATGGGTTCATCTGGCGAGGGGTAGCAAGCTTCGGTTCGTGGGAGACGACGAGAGGAGAAGGAGGGGGAAGGAAAGAAGGGAGGAAAGGAGAGAGAAGGGAGGAAAGGAAAGGAGAAAGGGAGGAAAGAAAAGAAAGGAAGAAGAAAGAGAAGAAGAAAGGGGAGGAAGAGAGGAAAAAGAAAGAGGAAAGGGAAGGAGTGTTGCGCAGTGAAGCGGGGCAGGATGTGAAAGAACCCAGGAGGCTGGCTACAAGAGGTGAGTTTCTCATACTACGGTTATTTTACGCCTGAGGGCGTGTAATGGCCTCACGGGTTTCCGTTCGATTTTCGGGAGAACTGTATGTTGTGTGGTTTGTTTGTGATTGTGTGATGGTTAAGACCGGTTTCATAGGGTTTGGGATTTGTACGAAACAAAGGCTTGTTGTGTTTCGAGCGGCAAAATCTCGAAGCGGAATAAGCGGGGGGTGATATAAATTTCCGCACAACCTTGTGAATCGGCGTCAACTCACGGATGACCATAACTTTCGTCGAACCGATTTGCGCATTTTGGACTCTAGAAAAGCTACCGAGTCTAGAATTTAATAAGATAAAGTGCTTTCGGCAAAATGTAGGCTGAACATTGGTGCAGGTCACGGGCGATTGAGAAATAGTCCGTTTGGTTTCGGAACCACATTTTGGAACCGGTTTGTAACGAAATGTGAGTATGGCTAAGCAAGGAATTGCGTGTTGGATGTTTGTGTATTTACAAAGCGGACTTTACGGACTAAGTCCAGATTATTTCTTAGGCCAAGCATGGCCGGATTTATGGCCGGGAATGGCTAATGTGTGTTATTGCCATAAATTCAATGACATATTGAATATGTGAAATTATGTGACATATGTGTGATGAAGATGGAAATAATTATATGCATTGGGCTGTATGATTGACACACTATGTCTCAGCCTGAGAATATGAATTATAGCATTAATTGCCTAAGTAACGGTTGGAATTATGTTAATACATGCTTGAATGATGTGTTGACATGAATGAACTAAATTATAGAAAAGATGTAGTGCATGCTTATGTGATGTACTGATTTGAATGTATGGAATATTAACATGGTTGCATGTATCTTTGATGTTAAGCCCGAATATATGGAATGTTGTGTGCATTAGACATGAGTGCTCATAGCACACACAGTGTATGGTGTAGAATGTCCATGTAGAGGTCTTCATACATTGGTCATGGGTTTGAGCGCAGTGGCACAAATTGCATTACATTGGTGTGCGATAACACCGCATTACATGGGTGTGTGTACATGAATGCCCGGACAACTGCGTTTAAGCGCGAATCGTGTGGGCTTGGAAGTGGGACGAAGTCAATTGGAGTTCCACGGTGTTAAATGAAAATGGAAAATGAAATGTCGGGCGTATGAAGTAGGGATAGATACCCCCCTCAGTGAAAAGCACGAAAACTGGTTGAACGTATCCACCGGTGAAAGCTAGAAAAATGTCGGAGGGTGTAAGAGACCCAAGGTGAGACCCCGAAAAGTTATGTTGCCCAAAAGGACACGAAACGATTAAATAAATATCACATAGACTACGGGTTGTGAGATGGGAGTCGGGAATATTTCGATGTTGATTTCTCATTGGCACTTGCATTGGGTGGTGGGTCGGAGTTGACCGGTGCCCAGGGCATGTAAGTGTCGTCTCATACATGCATGTAGATTTTTCCATGATAGGACAACATGTATGCATGGATTTGTTGTTGGTTTGACTGTGAAATGATCATTTGCATGTGCACCTAGGTGAGGAATAGCCCTTATATGATTTATCTCTACTGGGCGTTAGCTCACCTCGTTGTGGGACCCCCCTTTCCAGAAGTACAAGACAAGTGTGAGAGCGGGCGACACTCCTTAGAGGCCGGGATTATGAAGCGGGCGAGCTGTGGCCTTGATTCTTGTTTTGTGTATATATTAGAACAAACTAGTTTTAATATATGTTTTTGTATTAGGAGTGATGTAATAACTCTTGGATCTATAGAAATGTATGGTCTTGAAACCGTATGGGCAGTATGGATGATGGGCCTATTGGGTCATTTACTTATGTATGGGTCGTGATATGAGACACACGGGTTTCCTTGAGTTGGCGGTGGTCAAGCAGGACCCCGGGTTTTGGGGTGTCACAAGAACGGTGAGAGGTCATGAAGAGACTTTTACCAGTCAAAATTTGGGTGTGAGAGACCCCCTAAAGGAAATGCCCACTTTATGCGCGGCCTAGTCGCACGCTATGTCGATAAAAGGAATTGAGATGCGTTGATCGGGTTCACATGACATTAGTATATGTGGAAAATGGCCCACCGCTGACCACCATGGGAGGCGAATGGTCATTATTTCACACACATGGCTTGATTTGTTGCTTGACTTCGCTTCCCTATCCCGTCTTTAGTGAAGCAGTTTTTGCACTTTACTAGGGCACCTCCTACACTTATACATCCGAACGTCTTTCGGATTCTGATGGGTTTTGATGAGTATATAAAATATTCATTACAACCCTATGTTTTACTTAGTTTTTAGTAATGTTTTTATGTTAAATAAGTGTCCTAATGCTCTAAATGTTCATGACATGATTAGGTCATCCATTTGGCGAATTGTGCTAATTTGGAGCAAAGACAAAATAGAAAAATTGGAAAATCAACAAACATAACACAGCATATCGGCGCTTTCCAATTTTTATGTAATAGGGAAATCAAGTAAATAAACTACCTAGAACTACATTCTAGATTTCACAAGATTTCCAAAAAAACCAAGATCACTCAATTCGGAATCTGGACAAGAGAGATACACATTCGGGAAGTTGGAGCAAAAACAAGGAAGTAACTGTAGAGTAGCAACAACGAACCGATTCGATATATTGTACAAACCTGAAAATGACATCTGATGGAACTATTCTTAGTACAATGGATCACTTGACACCATTAGTGCCAAATTACCTTCATCTTCAGATAATCTGAGATCCTCCCCACTAACATAATCCCTCATCCATGATAGAGGTTCTCTAATCCTCTTACCACCTTCATTATCCTCAATGTCCCCATTATTTGGAGATACATCTCCCTCTCTCTCACCATCATTTTCAACTCCATTATTGTTTTCACCTCCCTCACTTTTATTATCATTTACTCCCTTCATCATCATCTCCCATTCCTAAATCTACCAAAAATATGTTCCTCATAACTCTCATCCCGATCCCATTGTTTTTCCTCTTTAAATATCACATCCTACTCACTACTACCTTTTGTAATGAAGTTAAATAGTCTATAGCCCTTGGATTCTCGCTCTTGCCCAAAAATATACATATAACACTTCTATTTCCTAGTTTAGTTCTTCGTACCTTTGGCACATGAACATGTGCTATGCAGCTGAAGACTCGAAAATGATCAACATAAGGCTTCATTCCACTCCATGCTTCTTCTGGGGTGATGTTTTTTACTTCCAAAGTTGGACATCTATTCAGCACATAATTGCTCCAATTTACTGCCTCAGCCTAAAATGTTTTTGGGATTTTCTTCTTTGAGAGCATTTCACAAACCATGTTCATTACTGTTCTATTCTTCTGTTCAACCATGCCGTTTTGTTGAGGGGTGTAGGCTCTGTCACTTACCGCTTAATGTCGTTTTGCTCCACGAAATTTTCATGAGATGGAACTTCGCCTCCCCTATCTGTATGTAGACACTTGATAGGAAAACTTGTCTCATTCTCCACCATCTTCTTAAAACACTTGAAATGACTTAATGCTTCTGACTTCTCCATCAGAAAATATATCCATGACCTTCTGCTATAGTCATCAATAAAACACAAAGTGTACCTTTTGTTGCTATTGGACATGGGAGTGATTGGATCGCAAATGTCTGCATGGATGAGATCCAATATCTGACTGGCTCTCCAAGAACTCTTCCTCAGTATAGGATCACGATGATATTTGCCAACATTGTAGTCTGTGCACAACTTATCTGAGCTAGTAAACTTGGGGAGGCCACATACCATTTTCTTGCTCTACAAAGTTCTCTAACCCTTGTAACTTAAATGTCCATACTTGCGATGCCAAAGTTGTGATAGATTCTGTGAGTGTGAAGACACTCATTGTGTTGTTGTTGAGACATCACTTGTGATTGAGCAAGTAAAATAAACATCCTATTTGCACTCATATTGGTCTCAATGATCAAGCCCTTATAAAGGGTGGTAAATCTTGCATACCTGCTGAATCGAATCGCAAGCCTTTCTCTTGAAGTTGTCCTATGCTCAAGAGATTATTCTTGAGTTCTGGAACATAGTATACCTCAGACAAAACATGATTGATCCCATTTAAGAGCAGCTTCACCCTCCCTTTGCCTATAACATTCATCCCGGTATTATTTCCTAACCTGACCAATTGCCGAAAACTATCATCAATCTCCATTGAACATGGTTCTATCTCCACACATGTGATTGGAACACCCTGAATCAAGGAACCATGCATCTTTTCTTTTAGCTCCTTTCATCTCTACATTGGACATTAATAGCATCTCTTCATCCTCATCAAGCTCGGCATAGTTGGCTTCTTTATTCCAAGAGGGGCATTCATATTGAAAGTGGCCCAGTTTGTGACACCGATAGCATTCAATTGTAGCTTTATTGAAATTGGTATTGCTGCTGCCTCTTTCTCTTCCTCTGCCCCTATAAGCAACACGACCTCGTTCTCTATCCTTCCCTTCTTCAAATACAACCTTCAAAACTACATTTCTTCACCCTTCTATTTTTTTCCAGGCTTCTGCTCATGCACAATTAATGAGCTTTGAAGTTAAATCCGTATAGAGATTATCAATATCCTTTGACTCCTCATCACGTGAGTAGTTAGTTAAATTTCTTTGTGAGAGTACGCAGAATTTTATCCACGATCTTCACATCCTCCATCTCTCTCCATAGACTCGCATCTTGTTAGCTATTATCATAACTCTAGAAAAATATTCAGCCACTCTTTCACTGGACTTCATCTCTAGGGTTTCAAATTCTCGTCGGAGAGCTTGAAGATGAGTCTTCTCGACCCTTGCATTCCCTTTAAACTTTTTCTTCATGGCATCCCAAATATCTTTGGCAGTATCCTTCTTGAGAATTGTGTCAAGAACTGTGCGGTCGATGGCCTGGAAGAGGTAGTTCTTCACTTTGAGGTCCTTGACTTCAACTCATCAATTTCTTTTCTTTGTCCATCTGTCTGCAGATCCACTCGTTGGCTCAACAACATAACCAGTCTCCAGCCCCCAAAATTCCTTTGAATGCAGAAAGTTTTCCATAAGCATGCTCCAATGGTCATAATGACCATCAAAGCAAGGAATGGATGGTTGCATGACATTTCCTTCGTTGGACATCTCTCTCACACGATTTGAAATCACTGGCTTCTGGCTTTTTGTTTTTAGGACCCAGTGGGAAGCTACGATGCAGTTGTTGATTGTGATTACAAATGAAAGCGAGAGTTCAACTATATTACGGATGAATGATCCTAATTCTTATTGAGTAAACTTGGCATTATATGGCAGCGAAATAAGAAAAGATAAAGAAAACTCATGTTTAGCATTACATCCGCTAATGTGGTTAAGAGTAAGATAGAGTCAATTGACTACTATGCGGTCCCAACTAGCCCTAAAGACTAGGGATTTGTGAAATAAAAATTGAGTAAATAGGACTCGATAAACTCCCAAAACAAGCAACCAACTGACAAATTTCTAGGAAGAGCAAGAAGCGGTTGTCAACAACCTCACGAAAAGTAAGATGTTCAAGCAAATCTGTTCCTAGTTTCTACAGCGAGGGACCCCCACGCAAAGGTTGAACTGAAGCAATAACAGTATTTTGCACTATGAGAATATGTTCTTTTGTAGACATGAATATTCTTTCTATCATTTTGATTTGGAATACCCCAAACATTTCATGTTCAGCTCTCATTCATAAATGAAGTTTAACTATTGCAGTTGGTGGCTTCCATAGGTGTGAGAATTACCAAGTACGAGGGCACATTTCTTTCTGCCCGGCCATAGCCATGAAGAAATCATACAGGATCTGTATAAATCATACATGATTAGGTAGGGTAGTTAACATGTCTCCTTTTCCTTGTGTATGTTGTTTCTTGAGGGTTTTTTTTTTTTTGGTTTTATCATATTTTTTTCTCTCATATCATTGCACGTTTTCTTTTCTGCAGGGAATTGTTAATTGTCTTTAGAACCACTGGCCATAAGCCTCATAGAATCATATTCTCACAATTGAAATTGGTGTTTTGTAGAATGCAAATTGTCACGCGAGAATAATGTATATTTGTTAAACATTCATTACATTGTTTGTTTGATAAGAAAAATATTCAAAGTTGAAATCTCAAATTTTCAAGAAAAAGTGAAGAAATGAGTGCTATTTAGAAAGAAAAGTAAGAATATTTTAGCATTGTAGGGAATGATTTTAGGTTTACATAACCATGAAATCATAATGTAAGAAAAATAATGGAGTTGCTCCCCTATGGCCAGGGTCAATCGCAAGTCATGGCTATAAAACATCACTATGGTTGGGGTCAACCACAAACTGCGGCCATAAACCATCCATATGGTGGTCGACCACGAGCGTGACTATAAATCATCCCTATGCTCGGAGGTCAGCCATAATCATATAGCGCCAGTTATAAACCATATCTATGATGGGGTCAACCACAAACCGTAGCTCTCGCAAGCCATCCTATAATTAGGGGTCAATCATAAATAAACCATCTCTATGATCGGGGTCAACCACAAAGTGCGATTATAAACTATGCCAAAATTGTTTACTCGATAAAGAGCCTATAGCCACGGTTAATGAAGTGATTGCGTCTATAGGATTTCTCCACACCACCTATAGTCATGTCATGTTGCGATTGCCTTCATCCGTAGTTATATTTTATTGCTACATTATATACTACTTTTAGTCAAGGTCGGTTACCACGGTTAAAGGCTTTCTTCCTTGTAGAGAATATTAATTCTATTGGAGGAAATCCGGAGCAAATGCCAGAATTTCTTAATGATAAGCCCCCACAAATGGGTAAAGGTAAAACACTAGTTAGGAAAATCTATTGATCAAATGAAGAAAAAAAATGAAACAATTATTAAGAAAAGGTTAGGATATGGAAAAAAACTAAAGAGTACTCCAAAAGGGAATATAGAAGATGAGAATGACCATTTAGAAGTGAAAACAAAATACAATTGTCACATAAACATTTTATAATGACCTCAGCTTATATACTTTTAATGGTTTTAAATTGCTTTCGAATCCCATTTGAATTATTAATGTAAAGTTATTTAGATAATAACATTTTAGTTAAATGTTTTAGCTTTAAAGTTTGAAATTTGAGACATGTAGATTTTGTATCCTTTCTTCTAAACAGAAATTTAATAATTGGTAATTTTGAATCACAAGAAGAATATTGTTTGGATCATTTATGCTTTGCTCCTTTAGACTTGAGATATGAAATGATCGTCATGCCGTTAGAGTGGGTTTTGGGGTGTGACGGTTCATCATGTTAACATGCATTGGGGAATATTTCTTAGTTTAGCAGTAACTCACACATCTATTTAGGGAGAATGATGTTAACATGCATGAAGGAAAAATAATTTAATAAAGTATGCATGTAAAGGTCCAAGAGTTGGTATCAACGCATTTTGAGTTGAATGCCAAAAACATTCTCTAAATAATGACGAACCATCATTCTTTTAATACTTAAATAACTCCATGTATTTAAATAATGAGGCATGCCATCCACCAAACCAACTATTTACCCTTTCTCTCTCTCTTCTCTCATCTCTCAACTTCTCTCTCCTCTCTCTCGGGACTTGATCACCCTCTCATCCCTTTCTATTTTTAATGCTGAATATATGATTTGATCAAGTTGTCATGTCCTTTAGATTTTCTTTTTGCTCCAATGGCAGAAGATGGAGAATCAAAAACCTCTTTCAATAGAAAGGGAGGTTTTCAAAGAAGGGGTTTTGAATGGGAGACACGATACCGGTTAGCAAAGAATGGGATAGCGAAATGGTAGAGCGAATCAGTTTCCCGTGACCATTCCTAGACGAGACTCGAGAAGGCAATAATATAGTTCTTTTGTCAGTCAAAAATAGGCAAACCAAACGGTACGAACTATTGGGAACAATACATTGCCCAATAACATAAGGTAAGATAATTATAAATCTTACCCTTTCGGTTCACTCAGGATGCAATGGGAAATCAATTGGCATAAGGTATATTCTTCTTTTTCTATTGCTTTAATTTTGGAAAAAAAAAAGTGTCCACTCGTTTAAGGGAAACTTGTGTTCACTGTTAAAACATGCATAAGGGCATAGAGAGGGGTACCAGGTTCGAGTTCCAGTAGAAACAGTTTATAACCTTAAATTAATTGCAAAGAATTAAGCCATAAAAAAAAATACAAAATATGTTATTTAAATAAAATAATTGTGTTATAGATATGGTAGTACTTAAGTACTACTTTAATAAACTGTAAGTATTATCTTAATACTATTTGATAGGGTTTGAAAAATAAGGCTCACAGGCCCACTCGTCAGGCCCAAGAAAGAGGCCAGTCCAACGAAACATGCAGGCCCACTCGCTAAACCCCAAATGAGAGGCATGCCCGTTGCATCATTCAATCCTTTTGGTGCCCGATGAGGAATGAGGAGCCTAATCCTTCATTTCAGTAGATCATAGGAAGTCTCCCATAGATGCGGGAAAAGAATAATCCCCGATAATATATTATCCTGTAAGTCAACGAAATCTCACGATAAGAGAAAGAAAGATAATTCCGACATAACGGCTCATCATGTAAGATCAGGATCCCAATAAGGGAAGATTATCCTACATAAGCCTCTTTCTATATCATTTTACGAATACAATGACCAAAGCCAGTAATACCCATCGATGGGAAAGAGTCTATTCACCATCAAGCGGGAAAACACATTACTATAAATACAAGGCCACCCCATCGGTGAAAGGTACGCAAACATACGCACAAAACTCCATTCCCTAAGCAGTTGATCTTCTCTTCCACCGGAAAGAAACTGACTTAGGCATCGGAGCGGCCACGGGCGAAGCCCTCGCCGGCCCTTCTTATTTCTTGTCTTTGCAGAGGAGTGCTAGATCCTAGAGCCTACAATGGATCGGCATTGCGGTAGATCTTACCTCTTGCCTTAGTCACAGGGCCGTGGAGCGGCCGAAGCGGTTCCATCTCCGGCCCAGCGGTCTCGGCACGCTCGCTGGTCGGTTGAAAAAGGCATCATCGGTTGGCGCGGGTTTCGGCCCAGGAGCGGCGGTTCGCCCGATAAATAAAGACTGATTTCTCAGTTACTGATGGTATCAACCCGGAACACAAGCAGGAGCAATGCCCATCCACCAAGGATGCAAGACGCCGATGGCGCGAGCGGCTGGACCTCTGGCGCTTTAGACGTGCGAGGCCAAGCAAAGGAGTGGGCGCTCAGTCTCGCAACCAGATAGGAGAGTTAGAGCGCTCACCCAGGTAGATGCTGGCATACGGAAGCACGACAAGCTCGAGAAGGTCACAACTTCCTCCTCTGAAGAGAGCGACACAATCCCAGGCATTCCACAGGAGTCTTTGAGAAGGAAGAGACGAGAGTGCAGGGCCGGGAGGCATGGACCACGGTGGCCCTTGAAGAGGAGACAACGAAGCAGCGCTCGGAGGGCATATTAGGAACGAAGAACTACCTGACCCTCAACAAGGACGGAGAACTATCATGGGAGGCGAGGGTTCAGAGCCTCGGCCAAGAACTCGGCGCGTGAAGGAGGTAGTAAGAGGACGCGCTCCTAACACTATGGACAGCCTGGTACAACAAACTAAATCACCTTTCACAGCCGAGGTGCTCCAATTCCCTCTTTCAGCAAAAATCAGGATGCCACAAGTGGAAGCATTCAATGGTGTCAAGGATCGATCCCGATCCCACCTCAACGCACAAAAACCAAGTGGGTGCATGGGTATCAAGATCGATGTGATCGGGGCTTTTTGCTATCATGTTAAAGGCTAGCTTTGACTGTGGTTTAATAGACTTCCACCGTCGTCAATCTCCTCATTCAGAGAGCTATCCATTGCATTCGTCTCTTACTTCATTGGGGCCAGGACATATAGAAAGCCAAGTTATCATCTGCTAACCATCAAGTAGAGCTTACAAGAAAACCTGAGGTCTTATGTCCAGAGATTCAATGTCGAGTCTCTAAAAGTAGATATACCCGACGAGAAGTTCGCAATCATTGCATTCATTGTTGGCTTAGGGGTGCAGTCGAAAGATTTGATGTTTTCCATCTCTAAAAATCCCCAAGCAAGCATGGTTGAGGTACTTGCAAAAGCAGAGAAGTATATTAACGGTGAAGAAGCCCTCATATCCAAGAAAACCTCATAAAAGAAAAAGCGGGACAGACAAACGGCGAGGGCGAAAGCCCCAAAGACAAGCGGCAGGAAGGGTCTCCAAAGAAAAATGGAGAAACGATCCACTGAGCGGGAACCTCGGAGATTATGCGGGGCCCCACTGCAACCTGAAAGACAACGGCGTTATTAGCCTCGGTTCACCTGCTGACCTGAGTATCACGGTCTGCGAAATGCAAACTAGCAGTTCCTGAGGTGGCCAACTCAAATGAAATCAAACCCCGCAACAAGAGACAACTCTAAGTACTGCGAGTTCCATAGGGACTACGGGCACCGCACGGACGACTGCATACAACTCAAGAGGGAAATAGAGTACTTAATACGGCGCGAATACCTCCAACGCTTCATATCCCTTGAAAGTCAGTCTCATAATCAAACTCGGGAGCAGTATTTCGGCCAACCTCCACCTCGATGAAACGACCTTTCGGCCTGACAACCCCTAGGAGAAATCCGGGGTAATCTCAAGAGGATTCGCGGGAGGAGAATCGATTCATTTCCCGGAAGGCCCATCGCGGCGTCGTCGAGCGAGAGATAGAGGAAATACAAGCGGTGTCTAAACTACGCCTTCGACCACGTCCATCACATTCTACGACTCGAATCTGGAGGGATGCCCGACGCACCTCATAGCGACTCATTGGTAGTTCGGCGGTTGTGGCCAACAAAGCGGTTCGCCGAGGTCTGATTAATGACGGGAGTTGGTGACATCATCTTGGCGTCAGCCTTGATAAAATGGGCATCAGTGAAAGCTGGAACGTCTGACACTCATCTGTGGGGTTCTCTGGGGAAAAGGTATTACCTCTAGGCTCAATACAACTGGTACTCACCTTGGGAGATCCCCCATGCCAGGCGACGACTACGACAAGATTCCTCATCGTAGATGCCCCGTCTGCTTATAACATGTTGTTAGGCAGACCCTCTCTCAACGCAATAAAAGCCATCCCCTCCGCGTACCACATGATGATCAAGTTCCCTACTGTAAACGGAGTAGGAATGGTTCGAGGAGATCAACGAGTGGCCAGGGAATGCTACTCAACATCCATGAAAGCGAGAAAAGCGGTCGACAGCATATCTGGATGGGCTCGACATGCGTGAGTGCTCAACCGACTGAGCCCTCGAGCGGAACCGGTATTGTTGGATGGCGACCCTGAACATCTCGCCTATATCGGCTCCAAGTTAGCGGAAGACCTTAAAAGCCTCCTTATCCATTTTTTAAGACAGAACAAAGACATCTTCGCATGGAAGCAGGCGGACATGGGAGGAATTGATCCCACAGTAATCAACTAACGAGGGTGAGCGTCGGCGAGTCAACAGCCAATCAAACAAAGAGGAGGAGCTTCGCCGAGAAAGACAAAAAGCCATCAACGAGTAACAAAAACTCCTCAAGCAAGAGCGATCGGGGAGGTAAAATATCTGAATGGCTAGTAGCGTCGTACTTTCGTCAAAAAGAAAAGCGAGTGGCGACTGCGCATCGACTTCAGCGTATCAACAAAAGCGTGCGAGGGCGGTTTCCTGCGCCTCGAATCGACCTCATCGTAGATGCCACTACTGGCCATGAACTCCTCAGTTTTATGGACGCCTTCTCCGGCTACAACCAGATCAGTATAGACCCAGCCGACCAAGAAAAGACCTCGTTAGTCACAGCGCAGGGAACCTATTGTTATCGTGTGATGTCGTTCGGGCTCAGACGGGAGCTATCGGAGGTTGGTGAGCCGGATGTTCGAGGCGATAGGCACAGCTATGGAGGTGTACATAGATGACATCTTTGTTAAAATCCACCACGGTAGAGCTCCACATGACTCATGCATCAGAGCTTCAGGATCTTGAGAAATTACAACATAGGCCAGATCCACGGCCCAGTGTGCCTTTGGAGTATCAGTGGGAAAATTCACAGGTTTTCATAGTCAACCACCCCGAGGAATTGAGGCAAATC